>CM072514.1:88041032-88141032 GCA_036898135.1 Oncomelania hupensis | reverse complement strand
GGTGATTTTGTGCTGCTTATATGTGTATGTCATAGGTTCGTTTTCTGCCCTGGAATTTATTATTTTTTAATCAACGACAGATATTTTAAAATTAAAATATGCATGACAGACTGTTTCATTTATCCGAAACTGTGTAAAACCGTAATCGTGAGAGAGAGAGAGAGAGAGAGAGAGAGAGAGAGAGAGTGAGAGAGAGGGGTTGGGGGAAGAGAGAGCTCTGTCATTCAATCAATTAATCACAATAAAGCACAATAACAAAATGTTTCACTAATAGTGTGAATTTAATTTATATCAGGTGTCCCCCTACCCCCCAACCCTCTCACCTCCCACATCACTGGCTTAATAACATCAGTCACTTCATGGAAAAGAATTAATTAATCAGACAGAACAATCAGAACCTAGACTACAACATTCCACGCAATATAGATCTAATGCGCAGAAATTCACAGATCAGAACAAGGCCTGAGTTTCTACATTACATTTTTTTTCCGTTTACACTCAAACGAAAAGGGATTACAACAGATCAAGGACCATTTTTGTGTCTAGGTAAGGGGTTATCTTGCAGAGTATTTGATCACGAGGAGAAAACAGACTTAGTCTAATTTAACTTGTTAACATAAGCAGTTTGACGAAGCCAAACTGCCAATCTGGCATCTACTTTTAAAATATAAGTACAAATATAGTCAAACAACCTAGCAATAACGTAAACAGTGAGCGACCTATTGAACGTAAACTGTCAGCAAGCAAACTGTTTTGGATTTAGCACATAGGTATAACATGAATCATTCAAGCCGCTCTCCGATTGTTTTACCACAAACAGCACTGCAGCGGTCTTAGTTTAGGCCTACATAAACACAAAAAAATGAAGTTTTTCAATTGCAATTTACCTTTCTTTGTCTCTTGGAAATTTGAAAAAGGACTTGCCAACACAACTTTTCTTGTATCTGACATTATGGCCATTGATGGCTGTGCAAAAGTCACCGCCCTGTTTCACTCGGTCGCCTTTTGACTTTCTGCCACGAGCCATTTTCAGCATGCTGACAAGGGCGCATAACTCGTACCTTTCGTCTCGCGGTTCTGTTCCAAGTCCCCCCTCTTTCTATCATTAAGCTCTTTGGTGTAACTCAGGTTCGTTTATCCACGCAGCCTGCTCACTCAGCAACAAGGCAAAGTCTTCGTATGTAGTTTTCAAACTTTATTCAGCGTTCATCAACAACTGCATACAATCGCCTTTTCACTCTCCTCTTTTTACTTTCCACAACTATCAACACACTATCAACCCCTCTTTTGAAACAGTGCGGCACTTATATAGTCTCTTCATACTCCAGAACAATTTAGAACACGGCAGAATGACGCACTACAACCAATCAAATGAAATTTCGTCATCACTGACTTACGTCATACAACATTCTTTCTGTCCAAGAATGTTCTCAAATATCGAGAAACTTCGATCGATAGTAAACAAACAGATCTAGAGAATTCTCCAATAATATCGACTAACAAAAATTATCAACGTTATACAAAGCTTCTTCTAACAACAACGCAAACTCAAATCAAAGGTAAATACACTCTATTATTGAATACTTTGCAAAGCGAAACGATTAGATATATCGTGCGCGTTTCAGACATACTATCTTTCGTGTTTCAACACACAGTGTTAAAGAATAATTATTAGTTTTTGCCACGCCTTCATAGCGCCAAAGCCTAAAGCCAAAGCCTAATAATGACAAATATCATGAGATAATTACAAATATCATAGGAATATTACAATTATCAAGGAATAATTAAAATTATCATTGAAAAATTACAAATATCTTCGCGTGCCATGTTTAATTCTTAGTGTTGGTTCTAGCAATGCGTCTGGAAATGGGCCGAAACAGAAAATTGTAAATTTTCACTTGATATTTACAAGTTTTTACGTGTTAATTGTAAATATTTCGTTGATATTTTACATTTTGGCAGGTTTTGGCGCAAAAAACGTGATAATTAGGCCTACTATTATCATTGATACCTGTAATTGCACGGTTTGGCGCTAGTAAGCCGCCTTAGTCAGAATTAAGCATGATCATGTAAAAATTGCAATCATGAAGGGAAAATTGTACTTATTATGTGATAATTACAATTTTTGGTTTTGTCGCATTTCCAGATAGATTGCTAGAGCCAAAACTAAAAATTTTACATGATCACGCGAAGATATTTATAATTTTTAAACTGATAATTCTAATTATCCCTTGATAATTGTAATGAACCCATGATATTTGTAATTATATCATGATATTTGCAATTATCAGGTTTTGGCGCTAGTAGGTCGTCATAGCATTGATTATTGTTAAACGTACCCTTCGTATGTTGGCCCCTTGCTGCTGTAGGCAACGGAAACCACTCCACTGCAAGGAATGTAGAGGTTTACTGCTTAATAATTCAAGAACCTATTCTAGCATGAAAGGTATTTCATATGTTTAGTAGTATATCTGTAGTAGCTCTTCGTCCTGCTGAACACCCCTTGGGGTCATGAGCAATCTTGCCACTGTAGATTGTTCTAACCTATAAAGGGAAAAGTGAAAGCCCCAGTTGTTTGTTTGTTTGTTTGTAGATTATAGTCACACGACACTTTCGCATATAGGTGACTACTGGACCGATTTATACTGACACCAGCGGGCCAGTTGTTGGTAAAGGGGAAAATAATATGATCACACGTTGACCAATCCGGGATTCGAACCAGCGACCTTTCGGTTTACTAGCAAGACGCTCTTACCAACTGAGCTACCCGGCCCCTCTAACCCCAGTTGAAAACCTGTCTTTCCTTTATAGGCATGACCGATTCACTGCGGCAACAGTACCCCCGTTGGAGTGCCGGGGGTTTCAGTATAAATAGTATCCCCACTTTCTGGAAATTTAGTGCTTTAAATTCCCACTGTCGCTGTCTTCCTCATTTGCTCTTTCCCATTCCTGCTCTGTCCTATCACTCTGCTATACTATCTTCTTCTTCGCTAGATCAATGACCTAACTTTTTTCTTGAAAACTCTTCCTGGACAAGACTTCTTGTTTGTGTATGAGGTCTGTTGGATCAGCTTGGGAGTATTGGACGCTTTCTGCCGGGTGGTCACTGGGGCTTCCTATGATGTTATTTTTTTAGCAATATAGGCATTTTATATGTATGTATTTTGTTGATAATTTATAATGATGTTTGTATTCTATTTTGTTTTTGTAACCGGGGGTTCGATTAGTTGGGGTAAAGCATCAGCCGTCCCTTGCGTGGGATGTCTTTATTGTAAAGTGACAGGCCGGTGGAGGGCATTCAGTTTTCCCACTAGGGTTGTTTCAGCAGATCTTTTATGCGGATCGGGGGTTGTCCGGTCCTGATTTGGCTTGGAAGAGTCCGCGGGACCTAAAGAACAATCGATCAATCAATCAATCCTGCTGAACATGCTCGATATATATATATATATATATATATATATATATATATATATATATATATATATATATATATATATATATATATATATATATATATATATATATATATATATATATATATATATATATATATATATATATATATATACTACTCAAAATAATACAAGGGCCACTTGGACATATGGGTCTCTCTTTAAATCAAAAACACGAATTCAATTTATTAGTTCATCATATTTTATTGCAATCATTTCTGCATCAATAACAAAAAAGATTTTAGACATCAGTCGCTTAAAATGCGAGTAAATTCAATTTAACTGGACATACCCCTCATTTACAAAATCAAAACTTTAGAAACCAAAAATCTATAGAGTCAGTATCGGGTGTGGCCACCGTTTGCATCAATGCAGTCTTGGCATCGTTGTCTCATGGGCCGTATCAGGTTATGGAGGATGTTTCCTGGGATGGCCAACCACTCTTGCTGGAGAACTTGGGCCAGAACGTCAAAGTTAGCTCCTGGAGGAAGGTTTGCCCGTGTCTGTCGACCCAAGACATCCCACAGATGTTCTATGGGGGTCAAATCGGGTGATCGAGCCGGCCAATCCATCCTTATGACGTGCTGTTGCTGCAGGAAGTCATTGACGATACGCGCTCGGTGGGGTCTGGCATTATCGTCCTGTAGTATGGCACCTTCCCCAATGGCCCACAGAGCTGGGAGAACCCTAGGTTTTAGGACGTCATCCCTGTAGCCAATACCGTTTAAGTTGCCATGAATTTGGAGCAGGGGTATTCTGAAGTTTAATGCGAAGCCACCCCACATCATGACAGATCCACCACCAAAGCGGTCATGCTCGCGCACCGTCGCATCAGCAAAACGCTCCCGTGGACGCCTCCAAACATTCACTCGACGTTCGTTGAAAGACAAGGAGAACCGAGACTCGTCTGTAAAGAGCACCCTTGACCAATGTTGCCTAGTTCACACCAAATGACGCCGAGCCCAGGCCAAACGCGCTGCACGGTGAGCTGGGCTGAGCACAGGCAGTACTGCTGGTCGTCTTGATCGTAGGTTTGCCTCGTATAGACGGTTGCGAATAGTCTGGTCGCTGACGTTAACATTGCTGGCTGCGTGACGCTGTCTTCTGATGGTGTTTGCTGTAGCGAACCTCATCCTCAGAGCTGACAGGGTGATGAAATGGTCTTGTCTTGCAGTGGTAACGCGGGGGCGTCCGGACCTTCTTGGTTCTTGGACGTTTCCAGTGTTGTTAAAGCGCTCCCGCAGCCTTTGGACAACGGAGTGGGACACTCCCAGCCGCCTGCCAACTTCTCTCACCCCCACCCCTTCCTGAAGCCATGCAATAGCTCTGCCTCTATCCGCATCAGTCAATCGTCGCCTTGGGGGCAGGGTTAGAAAAGCAGCAAAAGCGCTGCCATTTATACCCAGAAAAAAGCGCCGATTGTTGAATTGAACTCAGAAAATGCAAGCCTTTTGCGTGTAAATCACTTTTTAATGTTGAAAATTTTGCTTTATTAGCAAGACAACGTTAAATTAGGGTCATTTATTTGTAAAAATTGGGTTTGTTTTTCAACTCAGTGCAGAAAGCTCAAAACTCACACATGTGATTACTTGTCAGAATAAGATTGTCTTGAATGTTACTGTACAGGATAAGTTTTGAAATAAGCAATATAAGCGATATTATTGATAGCAGCAAAAAATAATTAAAATAAATGAAATATGAGAGTGGCCCTTCAATTATTTTGAGTAGTACATATATATATATATATATATATATATATATATATATATATATATATATATATATATATATATATATATATATATATATATATATATATATATATAATATATATATATATATATATATATATATATATATATATATATATATATATATATATATATATATATATATATATATCTAGCATGTTCAGCAGGACGAAGAGCTACTACAGAGAGAGATTTTTGGCAGGCTAACTTGGGCACATTACTCAATGGGGGTAATAAGAGGCGGGATTTTGGAGTGCTGTTGAGGAGTAGGATTCATTACCGGGATTAAAGACTCTTGTAAAGACTGGATTGTTTTTTAGAACTGTAGATCCTAAAATTCGGCATAACATATGGAGGATAGATTGATACTAAGTTTGGCATTCCGTACCACGGGATCCATATGGACCCTGTACAAAACTTTCCTAGGCTCCCACGGGGTCCAATTGGACCCCTGGCGTCACTGCCTTGGCTTCGCCGGTTGCTAACATGATAATTATCTCCCCTGAGGAAGTAGCATATGAAAAAGAGTCGAGATTGGTCCATTAGACGTTTGTCATACGTTTTCACTTTTCAAAGCGTGTTTTAGGTGAGAGTAGAAGCGAGAAAAGGAAAAATGAACGTGAGTGATTTTGACGACAGTGTGAGAGACAAGGTGTGCATGGACAGTGACAGTGAGAATGAAGGAGAGAGTGAGGATAGCTACAAACCGAGTTCGAGTGATTCAGAAAGTGAGGACGATGTGTGTGAGAGTGACATGAGTGTAGATTACGATACGCAGATGCAAGCATGGAATGTGACGGCCGGTACAAGTGGGGGAAGGCGTGGTCGTGGTCGTGGGCGTGGTAGGCCTACGACGTTGATGCACAGGATCGAAACCGATAAACTGTGGAGTAGTGCTAATGTACGAAACGTGCCAAAGCTCCTCAGTTCACTGGCGATACTGGGATCAAAGTTACTGTAGCGAACAAGTCAGCAATAGAATACTTCAACCTGTTTATCGACGACCCATTTCTCGAAAAGATGGCGGCTGAGACAAATCGGTATGCACAGCAGTGCATGGCTGCACAAGTGCTGAGAGCTAACAGTCAACTGGCCAAGTGGACAGATGTCACCACAGATGAAATGAAGGCTTTCCTATGGCTGCTGTTTCTCATGGGGTTGGTGCAGAAGACAGACATCAAGAGCTACTGGTCTGTACAGCCTGCACTGGCAACACCATTTTTTGGCCAAACTATGAGTCGAAACCGATTTGAGGCTATACTAATGTTTTTTCACCTGAATGATAACAGCAAATCTGTTCCTAAAGACCATGCAGACCATGATAAACTATTCAAAATAAGGCCATTGTTCAGTCTGTTGGAAGAGCGCTTTGCAACTGTCTATTACCCACAACAAAATCTTGCGGTGGACGAATCCATGATGCCGTGGATGGGACGTCTTGCCTTCAGGCAATTCATGCCCAGCAAGCCAATCAGATATGGCATAAAGCTCTATTTATGCTGTGAAAGTGCCACATCTTATGTTTGCAACATGGAGATGTATACAGGCAAAAGGCAAGAAAGAGAGATTGGCCATGGGCCTAAGGTGGTCGAGAGACTGGTCGCCAGATTCGCAGGCATGGGGCACACTATCTACACAGATAGCTTCTTTACATCCGTGGAATTGTTTGAAAATCTGTACAAACAAGGCACCACAGCGACTGGGACCATTCGCAAGGACAAGTTGGGCCTACCAACACAACTCAGGGACCAGATGTTGAAGAAAGGAGAGTCGGCTGAATACCAACGCGCCATTCCCATGCCGCCTCCCCAGAGAAATGGCAGTATGCATGCCTTGAAACTGCATGATAAGAAGATTGTCACCCTCATCAGCACTTGCTGCAATGGGACTGATTAGGACAGGAAAGCAGGACAAGAATAAGGCAGACATCATGAGGCCGGCCATGATCCACGAGTATAACCAGAGTATGAATGGGGTCGACCAGTTTGACCAGAATCTGCAGTACTACACCTTCACCAGGAAGACCTGGAAGTGGTGGAAGCGGGCAGCCCTCCATCTGCTGCATACGTCAAAGGTGCAGGCCTATATTGTTTACAAGCTGGACAATCCTGGCAGCAAAGTCACACAAAAGGATTTCACGCTGCAGCTTGTTTACAGCTTGACTGCTACAGCCCCTAACCCTGCAGCGTTAAAGCGTCCCTGCCTTGATGCCCCACAGCGCATGACTGCAAAACATTTTCCTACTAAAGTGCCCTTCACTCAAGCTAGTAAGAGACGCCCACGCAGGAAATGTGCAGTGTGTTCAACGCGCACTGCTGATGGCATTCAGTACAAGCAAGTCAGTACTGAGTGTAAGGAGTGTAACGTTGGCCTGTGCGTAGACCCCTGCTTCAAGCTGTATCACACAAGAAAACAGTACAAGCTGGCACCAGCAGCAGCAGCAGCTATGCCAGATGCAGCAGCTATGCCAGATGCAGCAGCTATGCCAGATGCAGCAGGTGACAACTAAATCAGTGACCAACATGACATTGTGTAAATAGTGTATATAGTGTACATACTTACTGTGACTGTTTTGGCCGAGCGCCGTTTTCATTCATTATGTTTCATCACCTGACTGTACACATAACTTTTTCTTTGTGTTCTTGGAGACTTTGGATTATCATTGGATATTGGATATTACATCATGGAAAACAGGTAGGACTTGTATTTTTTATTGTGCAAAGTTGTGTTTGTGCCTGTCCAGTAATATGTGTTTTTTTTTTTTTCATTTTCACTGCATTACCATTTATTTGGAACTTGTCTCTCCTGGTTTCAATCCTACCTCTCTCACAGGTCTCAGTCTGTTGTCATTGGTGAACACTCTTCCTCGTCTGTCCCACTCTCCTTTGGTGTCCCTCAAGGTTCTGTCCTCGGTCCTGTCCTCTTCATTCTGTACACTAAGCCTCTCTCTGATCTCATCTATTCTCACTCTGTCAATAGTCAGTCATTTGCAGACGACACACAACTCCACACCTCTTTCAGCTCTTCACAGGCACACGCCTCCGTCCAGTCCATGCAGGCATGCATCACTGACGTCAAACAATGGATGTCCGAAAACCGTCTAAAGCTCAATGATGACAAAACTGAAGCGCTCTTGATCAAAAAGAAATCAGACAAATCTGATTTACCACATAGCATCACAGTAGGAACCTCATCCATTTCATTTTCTGACCATGCCCGCAACTTAGGTTTCATTCTGTATTCTGACATGTCACTTGACCAACACATTTCCAACATATGCCGCTCTGCCTATTTGAAATTCACCGCATTAGCTCCATCCGACAATGTTACGTTGAAACGCGAACGAAAGTACGTCGGAAACGTGTACGATAGATCTAATCGTTTCGATTTGCAAAGTATTCAATAATAGAGTTTATTTACCTTTGATTTGAGTTTGCATTGTTGTTAGGAAAGGCTTTGTATAACGTTGATAATTTCCGTTAGTCGATATTGTTGTAGAATCTTCTGGATCGGCTTGTTTACTATCGATCGAAGATTCGGGATAATTGTAGAAATTTGAAGGAACGATCCGGAAGGAGAAGAAATGTGTATGACGTAAGCCAGTGATGACGATCTTTAGTTCGATTGGTGGCAGTGCGTCATTTCTACGGTATTCGAAATCTTTCCGGAAAAGAGAGAGGTTATTTAATCGTGTGCCGAATTGCTGTTGAGAGATAGTAAAGTTGTTGATAGTGATTTGGAGAGTTGCTGTGAAAGTTGTTGAGTTGAGTTGAGAATTGTATGCAGTTGTTGATGTATGCTGAATAAAAGTGGAAAACTTCATACGTCGACTTTGTGATTTGTATGCTGTTTGGACAGGCTGTGTGAATAAACGAATCTGAGTTACACCTTATCAGGACTTCAGCATCGGGGCTGAATCAAATACTGATAACGAAAAACACCATCATCGAACTGAGTGTAACATTTTGGGGGTCAAGCCGCGATTCACGCCATAGCCAAGGGTTCAACTGCTACAACAAGCGAGTCAACGTTACGAGAGGCAGTCATCGAGGGTAGCCGCCAACGAGTTGCGTCGAGAGGGGCCAACATACTGGGACTACATCCGATAGGTTCGGGTTGACTGCAAGGGCGTGTAGTCGCTGAAGAGTTGCTTCGTGAGCGAACAACAGATCGGGACTACGTAGTTGCCGCAGGACTACGTCGAGGGACAGTCTCGGAGCTACATCGCCAGTGTTACAGAGAGCGGCGAGCGGACGTCGCGTCTACTTCAGCACAGGAACGTGTACATCAACACCAGCGTGGTGCAGCGTCGCATACGACGAGGACAGCGGGGCCTGCGTCAGCGAAGGCGACTAGTGACAAGCATCAGCGCTACTGCAGAAAGCGTGCTGTTCTAGAACAGTCTAGAAAGGTACAGCACAGTCAAGAACTTTCCAGAAAAGAACTCTACAGTCAAGAACTTTCTAGAAAAAGAACTTTCCAGAAAAGAACCTTCTAGAAAAGAACTTTCCAGAAGCATCAAGATGGCTGACTTCTGGCAGAAAGGGATGCAACTGAATCTAAAAGGCAAACAGCTGACGGAGTACGTCAAGTCTCAGGAGAGAATACAAGAAAGAGAAGAACAACGTCAGCGTGAAGAAAGAGAAGATGAGCGACGGCGTGAAGAAAGAGAATTGGAAGAGAAGCGTCTAGAAAAAGAACTAGAACTAGAACAGAAGCGTCTAGAAATTGAACAGCAGCGGCAAGAAAAAGACAGAGAATTCGAGCTGAAGCGTCTTGAGTTCCAGCTAGAAATGGCGCGTATCCAGCAACAGCAGAATGCGCCACAAGTTATCAGTGACAACAAAGCTCCAAAATTGCCAGCATTCGTCGACGGGAAGGACCAGATCGACAGCTATCTGGCGAGATTCGAAAGGTTCGCCGAAAGCTCCAATTGGCAACCTCGAGACTGGGCGATTCGACTAAGTGCACTTCTGACAGGGCAAGCGCTCGAAGTTTACACCAGACTGTCGAACGATGACGCCAAAAACTACGACGTCTTGAAAGAGGCCCTATTGCAGTGCTATAACTTTACAGAGAAGGGCTACCGTAAACGCTTCCGTGAATGCCGGCCTAAGTCAGACGAGACGCCAAAGCAGTTTGTGGAGCGCCTGTCGTCATATCTACACAAGTGGGTGGAGTTATCAGGCGAAAGCAAGTCTTACGACAGTCTCCATGACCTGATCGTGAAGGAACAATTTCTCAATGCCTGTCACAAGGACCTAGCGACCCACTTAGAAGAACAAAAGCTGCAGACGCTTAAAGATGTGACTGAGGCTGCTGAAAGATATCTCATCGCTCATGGGAAGACCCTGGGGCCACCCAGCGCGACGAAACATTTTCAGAAGACTGGAAACCATGTGAACCAGATCCAGGGGAGCCAGACGAACCAGAGACAGACGGACTCCACGCCTCCTCCCAGGGAAGGGCATTCAAGAGGCTGTTTCACTTGCAACGCTACAGACCACAGAGCGGCTAACTGTCCTCAAAACAAAAGTAGCGGACAGCGGAGCAGTACGGACAATTCAGCGGCGGGCAACCGGCAGAGGCGGTTCTCCAATCAACGGCAAACCAGTAGATCTGACCATCAAGTGTGCGGCGGGAGCGTCATTCTTCCGAGTGAGACCGAGCGCACAGCTACCCCTGCGGACGTGCAAGAGTGCATGACTGATGGCCAACTCCTCCTTGCCAACGGGAAATCCATCCCCGTCGTCGCCAGCGCAGCTGTGACCGTACAGAACATGCCTGTTTCAAAGGGACGCGTCGGAAATCATGAAGTGACTGTTTTAAGAGACTCTGGCTGCAGTGGGGTCATCGTCAAAGAAGACCTAATCGCTAAAGAACAGTTCACTGGCGATTCTAAATGGACACTTATGGCCGACAGCAAATGTGTGAGAGCGCCAGTTGCGAAGATTCATGTCAACACCCCTTTCTACGTAGGCGAAGTCGAAGCGGTTTGCCTGAAGAAGCCGCTATACGATTTGATGATCGGGAATATCGACGGCGCGAGACGACCCGACGACCCCGATTCAGAATGGAGTCCTGCCTCAACCCAACATGTCGAAGTTGCGGAGGAGGATCCGTTGCCATTTCCCGATGGATACCTTTCAGAGCTGCTACGGGACAATGTGGTTACTCCGGCTCAGCCCTGCCGACCAGAGATCGTCGGTGCCGTTACAACCAGGGCCCAGGCCAAGAGAGACAAAACGTCTACGCCACTGAAGGTCGCCGACAACTCCAAAGCTGCCATCGTGGACAGAGATAAGCTGATCCAGCTCCAGGAAGCTGATAGCACTTTAAACAAGTACAGGAACCGCCAAGACCACGTGACCAAGGGCAGTGGCACGGTCTATTTTGAGGTGAAGGCCAAGATCCTGTACCGAATCTTCCAGCACCCGAGGGTCAACGGAGGTAAACCACTACGTCAAGTACTGGTACCATTACCCTTAAGGCGCCAGGTGATGGAAGTAGCGCATGACTCAATCATGGGAGGTCACCTGGGTATCAAGAAGACGTCGGATAGAATCCAGGCGGTGTTCTACTGGCCAGGACTTCATGCGGACGTCAGCCGTTTCTGCCGATCATGTGACATTTGCCAGAAGACCATACCTCGAGGAAGGGTCCCGAAAGTGCCTATGCAGAGGATGCCTCTGATCGACCGACCTTTCAAGAGGGTGGCCTTAGACTTAATCGGCGAAATAAGACCTCCGAGTGAAGAAGGTCATCGATGGGTACTGACTTTAGTGGACTATGCGACTCGGTACCCAGAAGCAGTGCCGCTGAAGAAGATTGACACTGAGACTGTTGCAGAGGCGCTGGTGGACATGTTCAGCAGACTTGGAGTGCCTGAAGAGATCCTGACAGACCTCGGGACGCAGTTCGTCTCTGACTGCATGAAGGAGGTCAACAGACTGCTGAGCATCCGGTATTTAACTACGACACCCTACCATCCGATGTGCAACGGGCTTGTCGAAAAGTTCAATGCTACGCTGAAGTCCACCCTGAAGAAACTGTGCAGCGAGCAGCCCAGACAATGGCATCGCTACATCAACGCCTTACTTTTCGCCTACAGAGAAGTACCGCAGGAGTCAACCGGCTTTTCTCCGTTCGAGCTGCTGTATGGAAGAACCATCCGAGGGCCGATGCACATCCTAAAAGAACTGTGGACGAAAGAAGTAGACACCCCAGAGGTGAAGAACAGCTACCAGTACGTGTTTGAGCTACGGGAGAAGCTGGAGCAGACTCTCGAGATAGCCAGAGAAAACCTGGAGAAGTCCCAAGACTGTGGAAAGCACTACTATGACCGTAGGGCTGTGAACAGGAAGTTCAAACCTGGCAACAAAGTGCTGGTGCTGCTACCTACCGATCACAATAAGTTGCTGATGCAGTGGAAAGGCCCGTACGAAGTGGAGACTGTGGTGGGGGTCAACGACTACAAGGTGAAGGTCGGTCAGCATTCCAAGATATACCACGCCAACCTCCTTAAGCTGTACGTGGAAAGGCCATCAGAGACTGTGCACGCAGCCACAGCAGCTGTGACCGACAACAGCTTTGACAGCGAAGAACTGTTGGAACTGGGAGACTTCCACAGCAAAGAAGGCATCGATGATGTTAAGCTAGGACCAAGCTTGACGGAAGGTCAAGAGATGGAGCTCAAGGACCTTATGGGCGAGTTTCCCCATAGCTTCAGTGATGTCCCAGGCTCTACGACTTTGGTCGAACATGAAGTCCACACCCAGACCTGGAAGGAGCATCTGCAGACCTTGAGGGAGCTGTTCCACCGTCCCGCAGAAGCCAACCTGACCGTGAGACCCAGCGAATGCATTCTGGGAGCTGACAACGTCGACTGCGTCGGTCATCCGACGGGAGAGGAAGACAACGGAGGATGCACTGACTCCAGGAAAGCCCACGAGATCACTGTCTTTGACCCTGGGCCGATGACGACCGCAATTGACGAGGGCGCCGTTTCCTTGCGGATGAAAGAACATTGACTGTGTTGGTGAACTAAGAACATCGGTAATATCTAAACAGACTTGAAAATGAAAACGTTGACTGGGTAAATGATCTGTGAACATTGACAGTATCCAGAAAGATTTGCAGATGAGAAACATTGACTCTGTGTGAATGAACTGTGAACATTGACAGTATCCAGAAAGACTTGCAGATGATAAACTTTGTGTGAATGAGCTGAGAACATTGACAGTGTTCAGACAGTCTGAAATAAGTTTTAATTCTGAACTTTGTTTGTGCATTACGTTTCAACGTTGTTGAAAGAAATTGGGTAAATTTCTTCTTGAGTGAGGGGTTATGTTACGTTGAAACGCGAACGAAAGTACGTCGGAAACGTGTACGATAGATCTAATCGTTTCGATTTGCAAAGTATTCAATAATAGAGTTTATTTACCTTTGATTTGAGTTTGCATTGTTGTTAGGAAAGGCTTTGTATAACGTTGATAATTTCCGTTAGTCGATATTGTTGTAGAATCTTCTGGATCGGCTTGTTTACTATCGATCGAAGATTCGGGATAATTGTAGAAATTTGAAGGAACGATCCGGAAGGAGAAGAAATGTGTATGACGTAAGCCAGTGATGACGATCTTTAGTTCGATTGGTGGCAGTGCGTCATTTCTACGGTATTCGAAATCTTTCCGGAAAAGAGAGAGGTTATTTAATCGTGTGCCGAATTGTTTGGAGAGTTGCTGTGAAAGTTGTTGAGTTGAGTTGAGAATTGTATGCAGTTGTTGATGTATGCTGAATAAAAGTGGAAAACTTCATACGTCGACTTTGTGATTTGTATGCTGTTTGGACAGGCTGTGTGAATAAACGAATCTGAGTTACACCTTATCAGGACTTCAGCATCGGGGCTGAATCAAATACTGATAACGAAAAACACCATCATCGAACTGAGTGTAACAGACAATATCTTACAACCGAAACAACCAACACTCTTGTCTGTGCATTTGTTCTATCCAAACGTGACTACTGCAACTCTCTCCTCTCTGGCTCCCCTCTCTACCTTCTTGAAAAACTTCAGAAAGTCCAAAACTCTGCCGCCCGCCTTGTTCTTAAAGCTAAAAAACGAGACCATGCCACCCCTCTACTCCGATCTCTTCATTGGCTCCCTGTTCGAGCTCGCATCTTGTACAAGCTCTCAACTATTGTTTTCAAATTCTTCACTGGTTCTGCCCCTTCATACTTTACTGACCTTCTCTCTGTCTACTCTCCTGCAAGACAACTCCGCTCTTCTTCTGATACAAGACTGCTTTCTATCCCCCGTGTTCACTCAAAGACCTATGGTGAACGATCTTTCTCTTTCTCTGCTGCTACTGCCTGGAACTCACTACCGATACAACTCCGACATGCTCCATCACTTTCTTCCTTCAAGCGCCAATTAAAGACCCACCTTTTTAACACGCAAACTCAGTAATTTTCACTCCCCCTCCCTTCCATCCCCATATGTAATCTTTTACCAAGTCACGTCATCTGTTCATGGATGGTGGCGGCACCGGCTCGGTTCTTGGTATTCATATTATCTTTTGCTTTGCATGGCTATGTTTTTACTGTAATTATTTAACCATTCGATAAGTGTATACCTGTTCTGTGTGTGTGTGTGTGTGTGTGTGTGTGATTGCACGTGTGTTGTCAAGCGCGGCGAGCTCGCATTCCTTACCGTTTGCGAGGTACCGCGCGATACAAATGTACTGTATTATTATTATTATTATTATTATTATTATTATTATTATTATTATTATTATTATTATTATTATTATTCTTATTATTATTCTCACATGTACATTCACACTTGTAACAAGTTGCACATTAACCAGAATTTATTCAGCTTTATTATGCAAAAAACAGAATTAAAATCAAATAAAAACTACATGAGATATGAATTTTTAGGCGCGATTACCCGTTTACAGCCACAAAATGCCAAAAATACTTGGGCCACAGGGCAACGTCACTCGAAAATCGCCTGGTATGGAATGGGTTAAAATGTGCAGTTCTTTGTGCGTGTGTGAAGGGGGATAAGGTAAGGGGGGAGGGGAAGGAGGTTGAGTGTGTGTGTGTGTGTGTGTGTGTGTGTGTGTGTGTGTATGTTGGAGTTTTAAGGTTGTAGATTATGGGAGTGACTTTGGTAGAGGGTTGGGAAGATATACATTTGATCGTTCTTATTCTCTATAATTATGTATAAGTACAGTCTTGTGCATGTGGATATATGTGTTGCCGCATGACAAAACCCGGCTAAAGACGCCAGGATTGATTCGCTGCTACAGCCGTAAAACACTAAAAATAGGCTACCCCATCAATTTTAGAATTGTTGCCTCTTTGTCTTTATTTAAGACTTTTCTTTAATATCCCAAACGGATTTTGTTCAAAAATTACTAAAACATTGTTTATTTTGTTGATTTTGATAAGGGTGTTGATCACACATTGCTAAAACAATGGCACTAATTGACCTCCGATACCCCAACTTTTCTTGTCCGACTATGAAGGGAAATCCCCAATGTGGATTGATATATAACGTCTGGAGAGTGAAAAGTCCCTATTGATACTACTTTTTGGTACATAAAAGTGTGTGGCGTATGAATTTTTCATGAAATTCCTTGTTCCGAAGCTTGCTTGTGACACAAGTTGTGTTCGAATGTGTCTCTAGCTGGGTCGTGAAAAACTGAAGTGTTTCCTATAGATTTTCGACGATTTTTAGTTCAAAGTGATTTTTTTAATGTAGATAAACTCATCATACATCTATTTCAAGTGTTTTCTTGCAATATTTATGTTGCATTTGTTAGAAACAATTTGTCAAAGTAAGTGACCGATTCTTTTTGGAAACCGGAAGTGATGGCTTCGTCTCCAGCGTCAGTAGATGTGTCGTCTGCTAGAGTAGCTAAGGCCTTGAATCGACCCGGTTTTGCTTCTGAAGAGCTCCAAGACCTGCTTTCAGACTATTTTTATGATGGTGCCAGTGGGAACTGTGATGAGGATTATCATTCTGACGAGCAGAAGCTTGATCCCGTTATTAAACGATACTGTTTGTTTTCATTCAATGATTCATGTTTCGTAGGCCTCTTCGCTATTGGCGTGTCTTTAATAATCCGTCATTCTACTTGCATAGATTTAGGTAAAGGTTGAAAAGGCGATATCAGTGAAAGAATTACAGTAGGAGTGTGGAAAATATTTCAGTAGTATATTTTGTTGGGTGGAGGTGGGGTAAGGTGGTTGAAAAGGTAAGTAGTCTGGCCTGCATTCAATATTACTAGCATGACAAGTTGACTATGTTCTCAGTATTTATTATTGTTGGTTTGTCTGTTTTAGGAAATGAACATGAGGACTATTTACCAAATTACTAGTAATTAGTATTTGCTTTGATATTTGTGTTTATTTAAACTTTATAGAGCAAAATGACTTGTTATTTTGATTTACACCTGTGACGCGACAGATTTATTCGACGTGCGGAAGGGAGTGGAGAATCGGGGAATTATTAAAGCTTGATTATTAGGACTGAAAACTACCTAATGAAACTTTTGTTTTAGGTTTGTAATCTTTGTTTGACTATTTGAACTGAGCTGATGTAGCTGCTTGCAATTAAACAAAAAATTACTTGTTGGACGAGGGATTTAAGAGGGGGGGAGGGAGGGGGCATTATGATAGGGTTTATTTTAGAAAAATGATTGATTCAGGCCATGTTCTTGATATATTATTATGTGTTTGAGTTATTATAGACTTGCTAAACACTTGTTTTATTTTTAATATGTTTAAAAACACTATGCATTATGGATGGGTACAGAATAAAATTGTGCGTACTGTTTTAATTTGTTTATGTTCAGTATTGTGTGGATGGTGTATAATGTGAATTTTCTCATCTTATCTCAACTCACTGCCATATTGCTGCCATCTTCCTGATTGTTTTGATACCAAATACATGCATGGGGAAATTATGGTTGTGAAGTAATGATCATTTTACAATTCAAAACTTTGAAGGCAATTTCTGGAAATTAGCCCCCGAGAAAATAAAATACTTAAAAAAATCATAAAACATCAACCAATAAAGATAAAACAATTCTGTTTTTTGCATTTTGAAGATTAGTTTTAGTACTTTGTTAATAAATAAATAAGTAATTTTTCATATTTTGACACTTTAGCCTGGTTTTATCATGCTGCAACACATATGTCACGTTTTTATATTACTTATTTATTATGTTACAGAGTTCAAATGAATAGTTTAACAAGAAATGGCCCCTTGGACCTGCAAGGTCAAGTTCACAACTTGTAGTTCCTGTATTCATGTCTTTCTAGAATTATTTAAAAATACGTGATGATATTGAGAAGTACGCCTCATTTTTGACAACTTAGCTGTGACAGATGCCGCCACTGAGATCTTTTTGCAGCACCGTCCAAAGACGAAACCGTGGAGCTTACCTGAACATTTGGACCTGTGTTAAAAATCAACAGTGACATTCAAAAAGGCATGCGCACAGCAAAGGAGAGCTGGATAGAAAAGCAATGCCAGGAAATAGGAAACAATCTGAACAAGAACAAAAGCAATAAGACCTACCAGACTGTGAAGCGCCTGACAAGTGTTAAACAGCCCAAGGTCTCCACGATCCAAAGCAAGACTGGTCATATGCCTTACCGAAGAGCAAGAAGTCTTGGATAGATGGACAGAGTACTCCTCTGACTTTTACAACCACACACCAAAAGGAGACCCATCAGTTCTAGCATGGCCCCAGAACAGAGAAAAGGAAGAAATCCTCCCAATTCTCCGAGGAAAATTTGAGGCAGCAGTGCAATCACTGAACAAATGGAAGTCAGCGGGAGTGGACAACATACCCGCGGAATTGCTTCCAGCAGGAGGAAAAGCGATGATTGATGCCCTCACCATTATTTGTAACAAGATCTGGCAGAGTGGGGAGTGGCCTACACCATGGACCCAGTCGCTTGTCATCACTCTTTCCAAAAACAGTAACCTACAGGAGTGTGAAAATTACTGCATTATCAGCCTCATCAACCATCCCAGCGAGGTCCTCCTGAAAATAATACTCAACAGGTTGAAACCCCAAGCTGAACAAATCACAGCTGAAAAACAAGCAGGATTCAGGGCAGGGCGAAGTACCACTGAACAGATTTTCAACCTCAGAATAATCTGCGAGAAATACCTACAGCACAAACAACATCTACATCATGTGTTTGTAGACTTCAAGAAAACGTTTGACCGAGTCTAGCATGCAGCTGTGTGGGCAACTGTAACAAACAGACCCGTTTACCCCTCACTATTTGAGCTTTTGCTTGTTTAGCAGTAGTAAAACTTAGAAGGTTACTGTAGTCTATAGCAGACGATTAAGGTATAACTGATGTGTACACACACACTGCGAGCTGACATCATCGCGGCCTACGATCGAGTTTTGAACTTTATAGCCACTTAGATTGTTTCATCCAATCGGGACACAGGTAGAGCGTTTAGAACCAGTTTTGGCTGATTACTGCGTTACTGCTGATTCTACGTTACTGTTGACACTTCTATGTTCCCACTACACTGCCACTTTTCCCTCAGAGACTTCTGCCTTTGCCGCTGTGAGGTGTGGACTACGTCGGACGTCGCCGCCACCACCGCCCCGTTCTCCTTGGGTCATCGGCGTCGCTCAAGGTGTTGTCTTCCATCACCGCCGGGACTCGTCGCTGCACTTCACATGACCGGGAGCCTCCCTTTGGGGTCTACAGGCTACACTGTACAACGCACCGTCACACATACACACACACTTGCATTTCACTCACATAGAACATATTTTCTAATCCTGTGCTTAGTGCAAGTTACTTTAATTATCTGTGTGATTGACTGCTATAGTCCCTTTGAGTTTAGCTAAGACAGCTGTAGTGGAAATGGAGGCGACTGGTTGAGGCTTGGGAGAGAAATTGTCTACCTTGATTTTCTTGGTTAGACTAGCCTTGGGTAGCTTTGCAGAATCCTTTGGCTATGGGTTACGCAGGACAAAGCGACACGACATTTGTTCTCCCCGGCTGACCATTCGTCTGCTGCTTTTGGTGGCGAGAGGGACCACATTGTCGGCAGGCATTTTATGCAGGTTGGTGGCAGCGACTTTGCAGTAGAGTGCGTGGCACTAGTAGCCGGCAACCCGGTACTCCCAACCACGCTTCACCACCTTGCAAGGCAAATATTTTTATGTCCTTCTTTTGAGGGGCAAAATGAAAATAACAGCTCGGGTGGAGCAATGTTCTCAAGGTCGTGGCCGAGAGACGGGAGTCAAATACTCTGCTCGGCTACAAGTGGTGCAAACGACCGGGAACAGGATGATGCTGGACCCTGGTGTGGACTGACTTGGTGTAGTCAGTGTCGGTTCCAGACATACCTGTTGCAAACGGGGAAACCATGGGGACATGGTTCCATTTGAGCTGTGGGATCTGTAGCGGAAAGGGAGGCGACTGGTTGAGGCTTGGGAGAGAAATGGTCTACCTTGATTTTCTTGGTTAGACTAGCCTTGGGTGGCTCCTGCTTTGCAGAATCCTTTGGGTATGCCATTGGGTTACGCAGGACAAGGCGACACGACATTTGTTCTCCCCGGCTGACCATTCGCCTGCTGCTTTTGGTGGCGAGCGGGACCACATTGTCGGCAGGCATTTTATGCAGGTCGGTGGCAGCGACTTTGCAGTAGAGTGCGTGGCACTAGTAGCCGGCAACCCGGTACTCCCAACCACGCTTCACCGCCTTGCAGGGCAAATATATTTATGTCCTTCTTTTGAGGGACAAAATGAAAATAAAAGCTCGGGTGGAGCAATGTTCCCAAGGTCGTGGCCGAGAGACGGGAGTCAAATACTCCGCTCGGCTACACAGTAAAGTTACGAACAGTGAACATTGACTTATGAAGGCAGTCAAGTAATATAATCGATCTTTATTCAAGTTTTGCTGGCTTGATTACTCAGAGCGTAATCGTATTTATCTGCAGTTTATGTGATTGTTGCTATTGTTACATATTGTTGTGTGGATATTCGTGTACAATTTCTAGGGTGCCAGGGGTTTCAGTATAAATATTATCCCCACTTTCTGGAAATTTAGTGCTTTAAATTCCTACTGTCGCTGTCTTTCTCATTTGCTCTTTCTCATTCCTGCTCAGTTCTATCAATCTGCTATACTATCTTCTTCTTCGCTAAACCAGTAACCTACCTTTTTTCTTGAAAACTCTTCCGGGACAAGACTCCTTATTTGTGTATGAGGTCTGTTGGATCAGCTTGGGAATATTGGACGCTTTCTGCCAGGTGGTCACTATGGCTTCCTATGATGTTATTATTTAGCAATGTAGGCATTTTATGTGTATGTTTGTTTTTTAAATATTTTATAATGATGTTTGTATTCTATTTTGTTTTTGTAAACGGGGGTTCGATAAATTAGAGTACAACCTCAGCGTCCCCTGCGTGGGATGTCTTTATTGTAAAGTGACTGGCTGGTGTAGAGCTTTCAGTTTTACCACTAGGGTTGTTTCAGCAGATCTTTTATGCGGATCAGGGGTTGTCCGGTCCTGATTTGACTCAGAAGAGTCCGCTGAACCTAAAGCAATAATCATGTAATTTATATGGAATGATTACGTGAGATGAAGATGACGATTACGACGAGAGATGGTGATGATGATGATGATGATGATGATGATGATGATGATGATGATGATGATGACGACGGTGATTTGATGATAAAAAAAATATAATGTAAAATGTATACGTTGAATTCGATATTTATGTTTGAAAAAATATAATAAAACAATGAAATTTATAGAAACAATTACTCTGCTATAAGTATTTAGCAATCAACTGTCACCAGTGACCTTGACCTTTGTCGTAGAGCAAACACAATGGCATGGGAGGCTGGCAACCAATCCGGGTAATGCTCCTATGAAGTTTGATCAAATCCTCCTCCGTGGATCTTGAGTCACGTCGTACATTTGACCCGTTCTGACTCTCGATTATTTCAAAGTATTTCCAGATAATATATTACATTACATGATTATTGCTTTAGGTCCAGCGGACTCTTCCGAGCCAAATCAAGACCAGACCAGAAAATATATGAACCAAAAAAAGTCACACATGCATGTGAAGCCAGAGTCTGAAACAGTTTGTGTAAAGTTGCTGTTGGTGGGACTATCGCAAGCTCTGATGTCCAGAGCAGTCAGTGTGTAAAGTTGTTGTTTGTGGGACTATCGCAAGCTCTGCCCTCCAGAGCAGTCAGTGTGTAAAGTTGCAGTTTGTGAGACTATCGCAAGCTCTGCCCTCCAGAGCAGTCAGTGGAGAACAGCGTGCGCCATGCGGTCCCATACAACCTGGTTGGACACAGGGTCGGGCAGGTGGAACACGTGACGCTCGGGAACAGTCTCTAGCAGCGCCTTCAGTGACGTCAGTTTCGGCATGTGACTTAGCCCCAAGTTCAGCAGCAGTACGCGCTCCGGCATGACGTCACGAATGCTCTGCAGCACGGCACGGGTCATAAAACCAGCTATGGGATCACGGGCCAAGGCCGGAGTCAAAACGAGGATGACCTTCCAGCTGCGGTCGATGTGTTCCAGCATGTTCAGGGCGACGTTGTCGCCGGGCAATTGGTAGAAGCGAGTGCAGGATTCGTCAGCGGGCAGGTCTTTGATCAGCAGCGTCACGCCTCTCCGTTTTTCTAGTTGACGCTTCAGCGGTCCACACACAAAGTCGGTGTCGGCATCGCAGTAGGCCACGTAGGCGTTCCGCTCAAAGTCCTTAATGTCGGGCGTCTTGACCCTCCTCAGCACGGTGTACAAAAAACGCAGTCGGCTGAAATTCTTGGCCACACCCCAAGCAGCCCCAGTCAGCATCAGGAGCAGCAGCATTGTGGCCACCGAGAACCACAGCACCGTGACACCCACACAGCGCCGCCAGTTATATAGCCATTGCTGGCCCACCTGTCCCGTGCTGCTCAGAGTACCGTCCTCCGTCACGCACGGGTAGTCTCCGTGATGATCCAGCACGACTCGCGTCTGACCCAACCAGCGAACAAACTCCAGCGAGGAGCACGTGCAAGCCAGAGGGTTACCTTGGAGATGAAGGTTAAGCGGCGATTGTTGCTTGGCAACCAGGCTGTCCAGCGACTTCCGCTCTGTAGTTGTCAGGGTAGACAGTCTGTTGTGAGACAGGTCTAGAAAGGTCAGGTTGCCATTGTACTTGAGGTCAAGGTTAAGGCTCTGAAGGCTGTTTCCAAACAAGATCAATTCTCGGAGTGATGGCTTATTGGATACCAGGTCCGACTGCACGTAGGGAAGGTCGTTGAAGGACAAGTCCAGCGTTTCTAGCTTAGCCAAGCGACCCAGCAGCCTGGTGCCGTTGTAAGTGATGAATTGTGTGGAGAAGGACATTTTCTGTAAGGTCAAGGTCTTCAGCATTGGGAAGTTGTCCAAAAAGTCAGGGGAAGCAACGTGGCAGTCACTGCCGCTCATGTTTAGGTGTTGGAGGTTCTCGAGACCTTGAGTGACGAACGTGCAGTCGATGAGCCGGTTGTAGGAAAGGTCAAAGGTTTTCATATTGCTGCCTCCTTCAATGATAAGTTTACGCGGGAGTTTTCCAATCACGCGAGCTATCCCTGATGCGTTGAAGAAAGTTAAGTTTGATGGCAGAGCGAAGGATAAACTTTCAAGTTTGAGCGCACCTCTGCAGCACTGCTCATCGTTCTCCGTGTCCGCCGTCTTACTCAACGCTTGCATTGCTCGTTCCAAGCTGAAGGTATTCTGCCTTTGAATTTCAAATGTCTGTAGTGCGGTGATGTGTTTTATAAGGCTTAAAAGTGTAATGTCGACATGGTGGATGATGTTGTTAGACAGGTCAAGGTGGCGGATGCAGGCGTTAAAGCGTGATCCAGGCTGGATCAAGGCCGTGCGTTCTACGGTGAGGATGTAGTTCCTGGAGAGGATCAAGCGGCGCACGCACGTGTCCAACACCCATCGCATCTCAAGGCCGGTGAGGTGAAGCCCAGTTCCTCGGCTGCCCGACGTAATTAATCCGTCAGCGTTGAAAGTTTCTACCTCTTGCCCGCTCTGGCTAAAAGCGTAAAAAGTGGCCAACACATCCTTTAATATGTCAAACATTGTGCGAAAGTTGTTCATTGCCACACTTGTCAGGTTGTTCAGAGGGCAGAATGTGCAGGCCTCTACGTGATATATCAGAGAGCAGCCGCTCACATCCACGGTGCGCAAAGATGAGCTGGCGAAGGCCGCGAATGTAGTGTTGGTCAGCTGACGCAGTGAACACTGGTCAGACAGATCCAGCGTCTTCAGTTTCCGCATGGCGCTGAATCCTGTCAACAAACATAGTAACACTGGTCAGACAGATCCAGCGTCTTTAGTTTCCGCATGGCGCTGAATCCTGTCAACAAACATAGTAACACTGGTCAGACAGATCCAGCGTCTTCAGTTTCCGCATGGCGCTGAATCCTGTCAACAAACATAGTAACACTGGTCAGACAGATCCAGCGTCTTCAGTTTCCGCATGGCGCTGAATCCTGTCAACAAACATAGTAACACTGGTCAGACAGATCCAGCGTCTTCAGTTTCCGCATGGCGCTGAATCCTGTCAACAAACATAGTAACACTGGTCAGACAGATCCAGCGTCTTCAGTTTCCGCATGGCGCTGAATCCTGTCAACAAACATAGTAACAAACAACTAACGGAAGATGTCCTAAGATACAACAGATACGTATCAATCAGTCAGCCTTTAATGTAATGTCTGTTCACACATTTAGGTGATACTAGAAAATGAAAATTGAACTTTTAAAGCACTTTAACTATTTAAAAACATAATTTCAAAGAGTCTATAAAAGTGTAACCTTTGGCTGTTGGTCACAAAAGTGCATGTTAAGATCAAAGGTCAAGTGACCATTCCTTTTGTAACTGCGGGTTTGGAATTGGTCCAAACTTTTGCAGTAATGGAAAATATTAATATTTCGCTCATATTAGGGTTAGATTTTATGATTCAGCATCAAGTGGTAGTGGATTTAGTGAAAGCACAGGTCATTCTTTATCAACGATGATGTGTCAAATAGGGTGTTACGTTGAGACGCGCATGATGGTGCGTGTGAAATGCGCACGATATTATGTGTGACGCGCGCGATAGATCTGTTCGTTTTATTTTGCAGCGCATGCAGTAATAGAGTGTATTTATCTTTGATTTGATTTTGCGTTGTTATTAGTAGAGGCTTTGTGTAACGTTGGTGTTTTTAGTAGGTCGATATTGTTTGAGAATTTTCGAGAGTTAGTTGTTTACTATCGATCGAAGCGTGTGGATTGTTCTGTTGGTTACCATGGAAGCTTCCATTCCAAATGAGGTTGTATGACGTGAGTCACGTGATGATGAAATTAATTTTGATTGGTTGTGGTGTTTTATGTAGGATTATTCTCGTTTGTTCCCGAGTATGTAGAGACTATATAAGCGCCGCACTGTTAAAAAAAGGTGGTTGTTGTTGATAGTGAGTTGGAAAGTAAAATTTGAGAGTGAAAAGGCGATTGTATGCAGTTGTTGATGTGTGCTGAATAAAAGTGGAAAACTTTATACGTCGACTCTGACTTGTATGCTGATTGAGCAGGCTGCGTGGATAAACGAATCTGAGTTACACAACTATCAGGAATTCAAGCATCGGGGCTGAATCAGATACTGATAGGGAAACACCAACATCAAACCGAGTGTAACATAGGGTGATGTGCAAATACAATAAATACCTACGTATGCATTAGTAGATACAGGAGCCTCTCTCTCTCTCTCTTGTATGAGTTTAGAACTTTATGATAAGTTGTGCCTAGCAGAGAATTTTCCGATGCAACTTCCTTCTATCACAGATGTGCAAGGTTTAGCCAATGCGCATGTTAAGATCAAGGTCCAAACTTTTGCAGTAATAGAAAATATTAATATTTCGCTCATATTAGGGTTAGTTTTATGCTTCAGCATCAAGTGGTAGTGGATTTAGTGAAAGCACAAGTCATTCTATATGATGGTCTTACTGCTACTCCCCTGTTCAGGATGAGGCGATTATAGACACTTTGATGGAGATACCTCCTCAGTCAGAGATGGTAGTATCTCTCAAGGTCAACAAGATGCAGTCTTTCAAAACATTTATTTTAGAGCCCCGACAATCATTTACTAAAGCATGTGGACTACTGCCGGCAAGAACAGTTACTACAGTTCAGAAGGGAAGGGTTACAGGAAAAATGTTAAATCCTACCTACGAAACTATGACGATAGTACCAGGCATAGTAATTGTGTATCTCGAGGAAGTGAATGAAGTTATTACCCAATTTCAAACACCTTTAGTAGCTCATATAGCTCTAGTACACGCAGATGTACTCTGTGTGCAGTCAAAATTGCAAGATTTAGGTATTGATCTTTCTAATTCCGATCTCTCAAAAGAACAGCAACAGCAAATGGCTGAATTTTTTTTAATGTCAAACAGAGATGTGTTTACTATTAATATATCAGAGTTAGGACTCACCCAGCTGCAAGAAATGCATATTGACACTGCGGATAATCCGTCTGTAAAACAACGCCCAAATCGAGTGTCTCCTTATATTAAGGACTAGTGGTTTTTGTACCCTGGCAAGCCAGGGTACACATGATGCTGTTTAAAATGTAGACAGAGAGAACTTTTGTCTGCGAGTTTCATTTGGACGATGATACCTCCCCATATCCCCCTTAATACCTCACCATACCCCCCCCCTGATATCTCCCCGTCCCCCCCCCCATGATGCCTCATCATACCCCCTTGATACCTCCCCGAACCCACTTGATACCTCCCCATACCCCCTTGATTCCTTCCATACCCCCTTGGTTCCTAACTGTACCCTCCTTGATACTTCCCCCTTGATCGTTTCGCAGGTATGGATGAAAGGAATCGACCATCACCATACCCCCTTATAGATACCCGTATCCCCGTTATGCCTACCCATGCCCCTTTAAACCTACCCGTAGCCCCCTTTTACCTACACGTACCACCCCATCCCGATCCTTGGTAGTAGTAATAATAATAATAATAATAATAATAATAATAATAATAATAATAATAATAATGAATATAGAATAATACAAATAGAAATCAGAAAATACACCAAGGTTTTAAAATAAAATTTGATATAAGATAGTATAATTGTTATTATAAGAATAATAATAATAATTATTATTAGTTTATAAGTAATAATAATAATAATAATAATAATAATAATAATAATAATAATAATAATAATAATAATAATAATAATAATGAATATAGAATAATACAAATAGAAATCATAAAAAACACCAAGGTTTTAAAAGAAAATTTGATATAAGATATAATAATAATAATAATAATAATAATAATAATAATAATAATAATAATAATAATAATAATAATAATTTATTATTATTAGTTTATAAATAATAATAAAAATAATAATAATAATAATAATAATAATAATAATAATAATAATAATAATAATAATAATAATAATAATAATAATAAATTAAAGGTAAAAAGCCTAAATTAAAAAGAAAAATATCCATATTTTAGTGTACTAAAAAAAAAAAAAAAAATAAGGGGCCGGGTGAGATTTGACCTTCGGTCGCACTGCACGGTAGGCGAATGGTTTTACTAACTAAGCTACCAACGCTTCCTAGAAATACCATCAATTTTTTGGTCTATATGGGAAAACATGCTGAAACCTCAATTTGATTTTTAATGGAAGCGCGCGGAATGAGGCTATTACAGTTTGTGGACATTTTGTTTATTTATTTATCTCAGAAACGGTTAAACGTTCGGTAAGGAAATGTCGGCTAAAACGATTTCGCTGGTTTTGAGCACACAGCAGGCCTACTACTACTACTACTACTACTACTACTACTACTACTACTACTACTACTACTATTACTACTACTACTAATAATAATATTGAATATAGAATAATACAAATAGAAATCATAAAAAACACCAAGGTTTTAAAAGAAAATTTGATATAATAATAATAATAATAATAATATTAATAATAATAATAATAATAATAATAATAATAATAATAATAATAATAATAATAATAATTTATTATTATTATTATTATTATTATTATTATTATTAGTTTATTAATAATAATAATAATAATAATAATAATAATAATAATAATAATAATAATAATAATAATAATAATAATAATAATAATAATAATAAATTAAAGGTAAAAAGTCTAAATTAAAAGAAAAATATCCATATTGTAGTGTAAAAAAAAAATTTAAAAAAAAAAAAAAAAAATATGGTCCGCGTGAGTATTGATCTTGGGTCACCCGAAACCGTAGGCGAAAGATTAACCCACTACGCTACCAAGGCTTTGTATAAAAACCAAGAATTTTTTGGTCTATATGGGAAAACATGCTGAAACCTCAATTTGATTTTTAATGGAAGCGCGCGGAATGAGGCTATTGCAGTTTGTGGACATTTTGTTTATTTATTTATCTCAGAAACGGTTAAACGTTCGGTAAGGAAATGTCGGCTATAACGATTTGGGTGGTTTTGAGCACACAGCAGGCCGATCAGCAGCACTCAGCACCTGCCCAGATCAGCCTCCATAGGAGACAAACTTTATAGTAGCGGCGAAGAAGGACTTCCGGCTAAGCATTTTATATATATAGATGAGATTGATAAGCAAGTAAGTGACATGCTCAAGCATCAAATCATTAGGCCAAGCACAAGTGCTTATTCTTCTCCAGTGGTCATGGTCAAAAAGAAAAACGGTGATTATCGATTTGCGGTCTATTATAGCAAATTGAATGCCATAACTACTACAATTAATTATGTTCTCCAGCAGTTTGAGGATTGTATTGACAGTGGTTCCACAATATTTTCAGTTATGGACCTTATGTCTGGATTTTGGCAAATTCTGGTAGCAGAGGATTCAAAAGTAAAATCAGCGTTCATTTGTCATTCTGGACTATATGAATTTGAACGTGTTCCTTTTGGATTAAAGAACTCCCCTGTGATTTTCCAAAGTGTCATGGAAACTGCTTTACACAGATTGAACTATAAAACAGCACAGGTTTATGTTGATGAAATCATCGTGTTTTCAAAAGACTTTTAAACACATTTAGACAATTTGAGTGATGTTTTCAACCATCATAGAGCAGCTAATCTCAAGATAAAACCTGCTAAGTGTCAGTTTGCGGTCAAAGAAGTGGTGTATCTTGGACATGTTATCTCTAAGCATGGTATTTCAGCAGACCCAGATAAAGTTGCACTAGTGAAACATTTTCCTGTGCCTCGCTCACAGCGAGATCTACGTTCATTCTTGCTAATTACTACAGAAAAGTTTTGCAAGGATTTTCTTCAATAGCGGCTTCTCTTAATACGCTGCTTGCTAAGAATGTTCCATTTCAGTGGAGCACTGAGTGCCAGATTTTATTTGACAACCTCAAAGAAGTGTAACCCACTAGGGTTGTTTCGGCAGATCTTTTATGCGAATCAGGGGTGTCCTCTTTCAGCGAAGTTGTAGTCTTGAATTTATGGTCCTGATGCGGCTCTTTGCAGTCCGCTGGACCCTGTTAGCAATGAGTAACTAACTAACTTGCTAACTTAGCAGTCTACAGAGGAAAATCCAAAGAGTTTAACAAACAGGCAAAACTAGCTAGACAGAAATATAAAGATAAAGTAGAAGAGCAAATTACAACAGGGAATGTAAAAGAAGCATGGGAGGGTTTGAAAACAATGATGGGAAAATCATCTGGGCAGTCCAACCGACGTCGCTTGCACTCAGCTGAAGAAATCAATGACTTGAACCGCTTCTACGCACGCTTTGATGTTAGGGATACTAGGCAAAAATCTATGTGAATCCTTAGCACCGGAACGTCCTGACTTGAGTGAAGAACAAGTAGCAACATGATTTAAAAGATTAAAACCAAATAAAGCACCAGGGCCTGATCACATTACAGGAAGACTACTAAGAAGTTGTGCACATGAGCTTGGTCACATTTTTCATGTCATTTTTTAAATGCTGTTAAATCTTCACACAATGCTTCGAGCTCATGGAAAACATCAACTATCATACCAATTCCCAAGTCCGCTTCTGCATCCCAACCAAATGACTTCCGACCTGTAGCCTTGACCTCAGTACTGGCAAAGTGTTTTGAATCTGTAGTAAGGCAGCATCTGCTAACTGATGTAGCCCATAGACTTGACCCCCTTCAATTTGCTTATAAAGCGTGTCGCGGAACTGATGATGCTTGTCTTGCCTTGTTCAATCTGAAAGCAAAGCACCTGGACAAGCTTAAAACCTATGTTAGAATTCTGATTGATTTTCACAGTGCTTTTAACTGCATGGAACCTTTTGTTTTATTAAAACGCATGGTTGATCTGGGCATCAACAACAACACTGTCCGGTTTGTGACTAGCTTTCTCCGAGATAGGCCTCAACGAGTAAGTTCGGGTGGCAGCATGTCTGATGAAATCATTGTTAATGTAGGAGCCCCACAGGGTTGCGTTCTTGCACTTACCCTTTTCTCAATATACACAGACGAAATACGATTTAACAGCACTATCTCAGCACTGTTCAAATTTGCAGATGACATGGCACTTGTTGGACTGCTACATGATGAAGACTCACTAGCAAGCTACTATGCAAACATTCACACTCTAGCCCCACGGGTTACAGAGAGTTACTTAGAGCTTAATGTAAAGAAAACCAAAGCGTTGGTTTTTGATGAAAGGAAATCTGAAGCAAAATTTGTCCCCATTGTAATTGCTAATGAAGCTGTTGAGGTAACAGAAACATTCAAATACCTTGGTACAGTACTTGATATTAAGCTAAATTTCAGTTCTAATGTAGATTTTATCTACACACGAGCACATTAACGCCTGTATTTGCTAAAAAAAAACTAATAACATTCAATGTCAGCACGAAAACACTAGGCACAGCTTACCGGAGCCTCATTGAGAGCATAATGACATACAATATAGTATGCTAGTTTGGGAGTCTAGGAGTTAAAGATCATTCTAAACTTGCCCGATTGGTCTGCTTAGCAGGGAAGATCATAGGCAGTGTTCAACAACCCCTAGAAGAGCTATATCATAGAGCAGTGCACAGGAAAACAAGTCGCATTCTTTCAGACCAATCTCACCCTTTGTTTTCAGGGTTTCAACCCCTCCCCTCAGGTCGCCGGTATGTTGTACCAATGGCTAAGAAGAACAAGTTTAAAAGATCCTTCATCCCCCAAGCAGTTTCACTTTTGAATTCCAAAGCCCAATCTTCTAGCACCTAAATTAATGTACAACTTTTAGTTGTGAGTGTGGTGTGGATTGGTGGTGGGTGGGGGGAATAGGGTGGGCCAATGTACAATGTGTGTGGCTGAGGGGGGTGGATGGGGTAATGGGTGAATGTTGTGTAGCGGTATGACACACACACACGCACACACACACACACACACACACACACACCCACACATCCTATTCTATCCTGTCCCGTAACCCGGAGGTCGTAGGGGCACCAAAGATGATCGTTTAACCAGCATACTCCATCTTTCTCTGTCCCCAGCAGCCCTGATGGCTTCGCTCAGTGTCAAACCAGTCCATTCTCGAATGTTGTCCTCCCATCTCGTTTTCGGTCTCCCTCTTCTTCTACCTCCTTGCACTGTGCCTTGCAGAATGGTCTTTGCAAGGCCTGATGATCTGGTGACGTGGCCATACCATCGGAGTTTCCGTTTCTTCACCACTGTGAGCAGGTCATCGTGTTGTCCAATGGCTTGTGTGATGGTCTGTCGGACTTGGTCGTTGTTGATGTGTTGAGTATAGGAAATGCCCAGAAGTCTTCTGTAGCACCTCATCTCCATGCTTTGTATTCTTCGTTGTAGACCTGCTGTGAGGGTCCATGCTTCGTAAGCATAAAGGAAGATGGAGATGACAAGGGAGCGCAACAGTCTTACTTTGGAATGTAGAATGATGGTCCTGTCTTTCCAAATGGGCTTCAGCCTTGTCAGGGAAGCAGTTGTTTGTGCGATCCTGGAGAGGACTTCCTGTCGGGACCCATTGTCTGACACAATGGCTCCCAAATATTTGAAGCTATGCACTGTGTTGAGGGATTGGCCTTGGACTTTGATGACCGTGTTGATGCCATTGGTGTTGTTGGTCATCATTTTGGTCTTCTCTGCACTTATTTTCATTCCATAAGCTCTGTCAAGCTTCTGTACCAGCTGTTCAAGTTCTTGTTCCTCTCCAGCCAATCCATCAATGTTATCCGCAAAACGAAGATTTTAGATTGCTCTACCCGCAAGAGCATCTGACATGATGCGCTCTAGGAAGATGTTGAAGAGTGTAGGTGAGAGTAGGCATCCTTGACGCACACCGATTGCTCTGAATCAGTTCTTGATGACGCTGTTATGGAGGACTGCACTGGTAGCCTTGTCATACAGGCTTTTGATGACCTCAATAATTTTAGGGCTGATGTTGTACACTTTCATTGTTGCCCATAGAGCTGCATGCCAGACTCGGTCAAACGCCTTCTTGAAGTCTATGAACACATGATATAGATGTTGTTGGTGCTGTAGGTATTTCTCACAGATTATTCTGAGGCTGAAAATCTGTTTAGTGGTACTTTGCCCTGCCCTGAATCCTGCTTGTTCTTCAGCTATGATTTGTTCAGCTTGGGGTTTCAACCTGTTGAGGAGGACCTTGCTGGGATGGCTGATGAGGCTGATGGTGCGGTAATTTTCACACTCCTGAAGGTTACCTTTTTTGGGAAGAGTGATGACAAGCGCCTGGGTCCATGGTGTAGGCCACTCCCCACTCTGCCAGATCTTGTTACAGATAATGGTGAGAGCATCAATCATCGCTTCTCCTCCTGCTTGTAGCAGTTCCGCAGTTATGTTGTCCACTCCCGCTGACTTCCCTTTCTTAAGCGATTGCATTGCTGCTTCAACTTGTTCCCGGAGAATTGGGAGGATTTCTTCTTCTTCTCTGTTCTCGGGACATGCTAGAACTGATGGGTCTCCATTTGGTGTATGGTTGTAAAGGTCAGAGCAGTACTCTGTCTATCTTCTGTAAGGCATATGCCAAACTTGCTTTGGATCGTGGAGACTTTGGGCTGTTTAACACTTGTCAGCCGCTTCACAGTCTGGTAGGCCTTCTTGCTGTTGTTCTTTTTCAGACTGTTCTATATTTCCTGGCATTGATCTTCTATCCAGTTCTCCTTTGCTGTGCGCATGCCTTTTCGGATGTCACTGTTGATTTTTCGGTAGACATCAGTTCCCTGTGAGGTGTTCTTTTTCTTTTTTATCTCTCTTCATTTATCACACAGATCCAAAAGTTCAGGTGTGATCCACGGCTTCTTCCTTGGTCGGTGCTTGCCAAGGATCTCAGTGGCGGCATCTGTCACAGCTGAGTTGAAGGTGGTGGTCATGGTGTTGACATCTACTTCACCAGCCTCCAAAATGAGCAGTGGGGCAAATTTCCCTCCAATAGTGGCCTGAAATAGTTCTGCCACCTCCGGGTCTTGCAGTTTGTCCAGGTCGAACTTCAGTCTAGTGCACTTTGCAGTATTTACGCTCTTGGGGGTTTCAGTATAAATAGTATCCCCACTTTCTAGAAATTTAGTGCTTTAAATTCCCACTGTCGCTGTCTTTCTCATTTGCTCTTTCTCATTCCTGCTCTGTTCTATCAATCTGCTATACTATCGTCTTCTTCGCCAGACCAGTCTCCTATCATTTTTCTTGAAAACTCTTCCGGGACAAGACTCCTTGTTTGTGTATGAGGTCTGTTGGATCAGCTTGGGAGTATTGGACTTTTCTGCCAGGTGGTCACTAGGGCTTCCAATGATGTTATTATTTAGCAATGTAGGCATTTTATATGTATGTGTTTTGTTGATAATTTATAATGATGTTTGTATTCTATTTTGTTTTTGTAAACGGGGGTTCGAGTAGTTGGGGTGAAGCCTCGGCCGTCCCCTGCGTGGGATGTCTTTATTGTAAAGTGACTGGCTGGTGGAGGGCATTCAGTTTTCCCACTAGGGTTGCTTCAGCAGATCTTTTATGCGGATCGGGGATTGTCCGGTCCTGATTTGGCTCGGAAGAGTCCACTGGACCTAAAGCAACAATTATGTAATGTAATGTAATTTACGCTCCTCAAGTGGAGCCGGAAAGACATCATCACGAGATCGTGGTCACTTCCGATATCTGCTACTGGAAAAGTGCGTGTCCTGCTAATGTTGATGCTTGATCTGAAGCGTTTCTTGACCATGATGTAGTCGATCTGGTTGTGATGCTCCCCGCCGGGACTGTGCCATTTCCATTGTCTGGAGTTTTTGTGGAGACAAAGCGTATTTGCCAGTATCAGATTGTTGTATCTGGCAAACTCCAAGAGTCTCAGACCCCTGTCATTTGTCTCGTTGTTGCAGTGGGGTCCACATGTGTCTCCCCAGTTGTGGTGCGCATCTTGGCCAACCTTGGCATTCCAGTCGCCTTGCACTAGGACTATGTCCTTCTTCGGCACTTGGTCAAGGACCACCTGTAGATTTTCATAGAAATCCTCCACTTCGCTGTCGTCATAGTCTGATGTTGGGGCATAGGCCTGGATGATGATGATGTTGAAATGGGCTGCTCTCAGACGGATGGTAATTAGTCTACTGGAGACTGGGCGGCAACCCATGACAGTGGCTAGAATGTTCTTGTGGACCCAGAATCCAACGCCGTGTTCGTGCCTGTCATCTCTACCGCTGAAATAGAGCTTGTGGCCTTTGTCGGTCGTTGTTTCACCTAGGTCTTTCCAGCGCAGTTCGCTGATACCTAGAACGTTCCATCGATAGTGGTCCAGCTCATGGACCTGTTTTTCTAATTTCCCTTCCGCAGTTAAGGTCCTGAAATTCCAGGTTCCTATGACGATGTTGTTTCTCGTGCGGATCTTGCTAATATATATTCATTTTACTTAACATCATAATTGCCACGAATGCTTGGATGTAATCTGCTGAGCTATGACATTCTTAATTAGTAGATTGAATGAATTTGTTCTGGTCACATAACATGTAACTTATTATTTTAATGATCCTAACCATTGTTATGGTACTCTTAAATGTAATCTAGTTATGATATAGGCAACCTGCTCAGTTGTGACTTTGTTGTGTATTTTATTACTAATGTGTTTTAAGAATGTTTCTACTGCACTATATTATGTAATTGGTTGTTGACTGGCATCTATGTATAGGTGAATGTAGAATGTTGTAGTCATGCCTCTATCTTTTAAGCACTGCCATTATAATCATGGCCGTGATATGTATAGTTTAAGACAACAACTCATTAGATTATTTTGTGTGTGTGTGTGTGTGTGTGTGTCGTGTGTGTGTGTGTGTGTGTGTGTGTGTTGTGTGTTTGGTTTATGTTTGTATGGTAGGACATGTGCTTATGAAATCGTGTGACAATGTGGTACCTTGTTTCTCATTTCACTGTTTTTAAACTTCTTTATTTATTTATTTATTTTAATAATACTTTATTTATTTATTTTATTTTATTTTTTATTTTAACAACTTTATTATCACCAAATTCGGGCACTTTCATTTTTGAAAGCACAGCAGCCCCAAGTGAAGCGCTTTACCCAAGGTACATGCTGGGTGTGTTCTTGTCACCGGCACTCACCCGTCTAGGACATGAGCGTCAGGATCTTTAAAGTCCGTTATGATGGAAAGCATGCGACACAGACTAGACCTCGGTTTATACTCTCATCCGAAGGAGTAGGAAAAGGGAGTAAAGTGTCTTTCCCAAGGACACAACACAATGCCCCCGCCTGGGCTCGAACTCAGGAACTTCAGATCCGCAAGCCAACGCTCTAACCACTCGGCCACCGCGCCTCCCAACACTATGAGCTGCTTCTAAATCTTGTAATTGCGCTATGTGGATAAATAAAGTTGTATTGAATTGAATTGAATACTTGATGCCATTTTAGAACAGAACATTCGGTCTGTGATCAAACGCCCATTACAAGGACCACTACATTCGCGCACAAACTACCTGTATCACCGTCTAAAACGGTGATGCTTACCTGGGCCAAAGGCACACTGGACTCCTTGGTTTGTAAAGGTGCTGATCCTCAAAACCTCAAGTGACTTCAGTTCCGCCAAAGCTGCTTCCGGGTACACTCCGTCCTGCTCCATCTTGTTGCCATGGAGGTACAGCGTCGTCAAGGTAGCGCCCACTTGCCGGAAAACGCCAACGGGAAAGGCATGGGCAGAACTCCCTAGATTGTTATCGGAGAGGAATAGCATGGTCAGGTGGTTCAACCCTGAGAGAGCCTCAGGTTGAAGGCTAGTGATGAGGTTGTTCTGCAGGTAGAGCGTTGTCAGTCGTCTGAGACCTCTGAACGTGTCGTTTCGGATCACCTTCAGCTGGTTGTGGGACAGATCAAGAACCTGCAGACAGAAACAAGAAATAAACACATTCACCAGATTTAGGCTCCAGAACTTTGACAAACTGATGAGCTAAAAGCTTTCAACTGACAGCAAATACTGCGGATTATGAAAAGTAGTTCAGCTAACACTAAAGTTGAGGTGAAAACCAATTCGACTTTGTAATTTCTGAATGATGTGATATTCTACCCATACGCGTTACTCAGTGCATTATTCTAAAGACACTATAAATTACAATATGGGCGGCATGGGGCATATTGGGAGACATCAATTCTTGCAGATATTCGGATTTAGTTTTTAGTTTAAATAAACCGTGTTGATTTCAAAGTCAATCGTCTTTTAAACAGGAAGTCAAGACAGTAATTTGAATTCAATATTTGAGAAATATGTTCAGTTTTGTTTACCACCACTGATATTTCATTGAAAGAACTTTATAGTTAATTCTCTTTTAATGAGGAAACCAGCGCAGTGAACACAATGCTCAGACAATATGCTCTCTCGTGCTTGCCCTTGCCACAGTAAATAAAATAGCAATGAGAGGCTTTAATCCTGCTGGTTTACCTGAAGTGAGCGTCCAATGACACTAAAGCAGTTGTCCAGCAGACTGGTCAGTGTGTTTCCCGCCAGTAGCAACACTGCCAACTCTGGCAGTGAGGAAGAAGAGGACTGCGGAACTCCTGCAAGGAGATGTACAGACAATTATTAGGCCAAAGTTCGTCAATCGAGCACTGAATTTGTTTTTTAATGTCGAAAGTTGGAAACAAAGGGAGGCACGGTGATTTGCTCCAACCTTCATATTCCACCCCACCCCACCCCACTTCTAGCCCACAAACTAAGCAATAGATCTATGCCGCTGCTGCAGCTGCTGCTAATGATGATGATGGAACGTCAATTTCTTCCATAGTCCACATCTATCAGCCAGAAACTAAATTATTATTTCTCACGTTTGGGTTCTGCAAGACAAGTTGACTCGCAATAACTTGCCCAGAACACAAACACACACACACACACACACACACACACACACACACGCACCCACGCGCACACACACACACACACACACACACACACACACACACAAACAATCAAACACACAGTTACGATGGAGATTCGCACTATTATTACGAATATTGTGTGTAGGCATTATTTACTCGTTTTCCTTTGATCTTTGTTGTTGCTGGAGGGGCCTTACATAATGTTGGTTAATTTATCGAAGATTTGAGATCTATTTAGTAACAAATAATTACATGGTCGAAATATGTAAAACGTTTTATAACTTAAAACAGGTGTAACTCCGTGAAGAGTTTTATTTTGATTGGTTGTTGATTGGATCATTCTGGAACGTTGTGTATTTTTCTACCTTGTTGATAGATTATGTAAGCATATAAGCTGTCTGCTTGTCTGGAGGGAGGGACCGGATAGCTCAATTGGTAGAGTGTCTTACTAGTAAACGAAAGATCCCTGGTTCGAACTCCGGATTGGTCAGCGTGTCACCATATTACATGTATTTTCTCCTTACCATCAACTGGTTCGCTGGTGTCAGAATAATGTGACCAGTAGTCGACTATATGCTCCGGTGTCGCGTCACTATAAACTACAATTGTGATTTGTCTGAAGTGTGGCGTTTTTGGAAAGAGATTTTGTGTGCAGTTGTTAATGCAGTTTTCGGAATAAAGTTGGAAAACTTTATAATGATGACTCCTGCCTTCTTGCTGAGTGAACGGGCTGCATGGACAACGAATACGAGTTACACAAGCATCGGAGCTGAATCCACCATTGCCATGTAACACACATCCATTTATAATATAACCCTACACAACCCAAAGGGAGGAAAACACTCGAAACCACCACAACAATCCCTATATCCCTCTTCTAGCATCCCCCCCTCCCCTTAAACACACACACACATAGCTGATAAAATAAGCATTTTCAGAATTGTTCATTTTCTTGTCAGTGTTGCGACTCGACTTTAAGGTAAAGAAGCCAAATGATAAACAGGAAGTCAACTGTCTGTAAGCAAAACATGATCAACATCGACTTAAACCAAGTTTTAGATACAGCGCAAACGTGTTTAGAAAATGATGAAGCCCAATGACCTTGACCTTTGAGAAAGCACATAAATACGAATGACCTAACAAGCTTAACAGCAGTTAAAGTAAAAACAGATGAATTCGGCTCAGTTATTCTTCAGATAAGGCATTACATTACATTACATGATTATTGATTTAAGTCCAGCGGACTCTTCCGAACCAAATCAGGACCAGAGAGACGTTATCTTAAAATATTATAAAATGTTTAAAATCTTTAAAAACAAGCCTGTTACTCTTAAATACTCAAACAAACTTTCACATGACACTTCTTTAAAAGTTTTCTTTAAAACTGATGTATTAAAAATATGTTCTCTTTCTTCAATCAAATCACTAAATTCAGTCCTATCAATAAAATCCAAACTAAACAAAACATGTCGATATGATTTATATGCGATAAAACAAACCAACATCATGTAAAAATTGAAACAGGTATTGACCATTACATATTTTAAAAATCTCTTTGAAAGGTATTGAACCAAAATATGTTTCTCTTTCCTCAATCAGATCAGCACATTCAGACCTGAAATGGCGAACGGAAAAGGATTGATCACATGCAAAGCACCATGGTGGTTCTTCTCCTTTTAAAAGGAAACTGTGGGTGACATAAGTATGCACATTATGAAGGCGAGACAAAACTGTTTCTTCTTTGCGAGTAGATGCAAAGTTAGGCAAAGAAGCTGACAAATCGGGAAGAATTTGAAATAATTTGTTGTTGATATGATTAGACCAGTCAGTCTGCCACAGTCGTTTACAATAAAATCCAGTCATACAACGTAGGTCAGAGTAGGGCACAAACTGGAAAATCTCTGGAGGGAAATCGAGGTGCAGAGCATCTTTAGCCGCTTTGTCCACTGCAATATTGCCGCGGATGCCCATGTGACCAAGGACCCACATAAAAACTATCTTTTTACCATCAGAAACAAGTTGTGTATGGAGGTCATGGATCTCTGCCAGAAAAGGGTGTGATATCTTTCTCGTGGAAAGAGCCTGAAGTGCTGACAATGAATCAGACATGATTAAAAACGAGGTTCTTTTGGACTGATAAACTTGTTTCAGAGCGAGATGAATTGCCTTGAGCTCAGCGGTATAAACAGAACAAAAATCAGGTAAACGCTGTCGCAAAGGCTTATCTAAGTGTCTCCCGGAGACTGACGCAGCAGCAACTGAATCTCCTTTCTTTGACCCGTCTGTAAAAAGTTTTTCATATCCTGGGTATAAGGCACTCTGTTCTAAATAAAGTTGGTTATATACGGTTTCAGATGTATTGTTTTTGAGGAAAGCGTACAATTGCCAATTAATGTTTGAGGTACATAATTTCCATGGAGGAGCTTCAGTCCGAAGCTCATCATCGTTGATGGAAGCAACATATTCAGATAAGGCAAAAAATGTGTTTTGAACAAAACAGTGAAATTCGGAACGATGGACAGTCAACCAGACTGCTACTGAAGTATAACAAAACTCAACAAAATTGCTTTAGCCCGTTTTCAATATATTGAGCAAAACATGTTTAGCACTGTTACACGGTTGTTTATTTATCAATGGTTGATTCAGCCCCGATGCTTGATTCTTGATAAGTGTAACTCAGATTCTTTTATCCACGCAACCTGTTCACTCAGCAACAAGGCAGGAGTCGTCGTATGACGTTTTCCAACTTTATCCAGCATTCATCAACAACTGCATACAAGATCACTTTCCGAAAATCACTTCAAACATCATCATCAAAAATCTCCATAAATCAATCACTCTTTCACTCTCCAAGCAGACACAGTGCACCACTTATATAGTCTCTCTATAATCGAGAGAAAGTTCGAACATTCCAACATGAAGCAATAACACCCAATCAAAATAAAACTGCACTGTCTTACGTCATTTAACTTTATTTAGGTTAGAAGAATCTCTTAGCTATTACTAGATTTATCTAGATGCTTCGGTCGATAGTAAACAAGTAATTCTAGAAAATTCTCCAATAATATCAACCAACGAAAATTATCAACATTATACAAAGCTTCTTATAACCACAACGCAAAATCAAATCAAAGGTAAACACTCTGTTATTGCATGCTTTGCAAACCAAAACGATCCGATCTATCGTGCGCGTCTCATACGTTACAAGCATCAAAATGACTCCAGTGACCTTAACCTTTGCGGCAGAGTTCGGCCACTAACCTAGGTAATGTTCCTATCCAATTTGGTCAAAATCGGTTCATTGGGTTTTGAGATAGTCCAACATTTGGCTGGTTTTGATTCCTGTGATGACACGAGGTTATTACACGCTAAATTTATGCTGTGTCAGGATGTACATAGTTTAGTTTCATATCATGAGAGTGCTGTGCGAAAAGTGAGGATCAGCGTTATGCATTGCGTAGTGTATATAGGTTTTGGAAGATTCTCGTGTTTTACGTAAGCTCGATAGCTACTAGAAACCTGAACAGAGTTCTGTGCCTTGAACAGTGATGTCGTTTTCGTCGGCAAATCGGGCATTCACTGATACAATTCTAAAATGTCCGAAAGAGTCATGTTCTGATCGCCCCGCTGTCCTTAGGTTTTACGGCTCAATAGGCCACCCCTTGTCCGTTTTTTTTGTTGGTTTTCTTGTCTCATGTCTGTTCCGTTGTTATTGCTTCTGGCCATATTAATTTCCTATCGGATAAATAAAGGTGTTATGAGTTATTTTCGAACATCGCGTATCGGAAGCACCAAGCAGACGACACATGCATCAGCAGAGAGAGTTAGAGTAACTCCACTTTTTTGCGAACGGCGTGCTTCCGGCAATAAAACTTTTCGTTTTGGAAATGCCGCCGAAAAAGAAACCGAAACTTATCAGTGGCCTCTCGTTTGGTGTTGGTAAGAAGTCAAAATGATGGCCGAAAGATTTTCAAAATGTCCTAAAGTTTTGTGACTGAATCGGCAAATGGCCTATGCTGAAAATTTCTGGCAACATCACTGCTTGAATTGTGGACTTGGAGAAGCGGTGTAAGGACACAGAGTCAAGTTGGTACTGATTGTGATCAGACGGCTACTGGATATTTGCGACTGCCACTATTATAGGATAGCTGTAGAGTCCTTTTATAAGAGTTGTGTTTTGTGTTAGAACCACCCGATGTCTTGTTCTTTAAGAAGGGCAAGAATGACCTGTGTGCTGTTGGAATTGCTATAGAGAAGTACTTTTATAGCAGTATAGGAGGAATATTACTGCCACAATTTCTGTGTGAGTCTGTGTTGAGTATATTCCTAAGGGTGTGTGCTCTTCTGTTAGAGGCCGCCCAAGGCCTAGTTATCTTCAGTGATATTAGGATGTCCTAGGGTCATAATAAGACAGTAGTAACGAACCATCGACTCTCGTACAGACACTGTGTTGTGTTGTGTTGTGTGTCTGTACCATCACAGGCCGAGGACTGAAGGAGGGTGGTGCCCAGTATCCTAATTCTTTCAGTGGCTATACACTCTGAGCATGCGTATGAGGATGAATGATGATGGATGAGGGGGAAAGGGGTATTTTGATAAATATTGTTTTATATGATTTTCTTGTTGGAAGTATAATTATAATGGAATGATGTTGTTGAGGTTGTTGCAAGAACGAGGTCAATGGTGATGATGTATGATAAGTATGGTAGAGGGGTGATGAATATGAGTGAGAGGATGAATCAAGATTTTGATTAGGAATGGAATTATACTGCATTTGTATAATAATCGTCGTTCATGCGAAGATATATATTAATTATAGAAGAATTATGAATTATTTGTAATGAATGAATAAACAGCCTAGTAAGATGAGTTATTTTGTTGACCAGATTGGGCCTGCTAGGCTGTTTGCCTACGCGCTTGTTTGCTGTTGCTTCCATGCTGGTGTTGTATGGTGCCGTACTTTGGTTCAACGATGTTCTGAACCGGAACCGAAAAGCCGTGATGTTGCGGCTGTTGGGCGCTGCGGCTGTTGGGCGCTTGGTGTCGTGGTGCGAAGACAACAACCTCGAACTGAACACCTCCAAGACTGTCGAGATGATTGTGTACTACAGCAAGAACCAGGACTCCAAAGATCCACTGCTCATCAAAGGACAAGCCATCGAGACAGTGGACATGTTCAAGTTCCTGGGTTCCCTCATCTCCGACGACCTCAGCTGGGGTGCCAACATTGACACCATCGTGAAGCGGGCCCATCAACGACTGTACTTCCTCAGACAGCTGAGGAAGTTTGGCCTTTCCAAAGACATTCTCCTCCAGTCCTACCGGGCCGTGGTGGAGAGCGTCCTAACGTTTTCCATCATGGTCTGGTTCGGAACAGCAACGCAGCTCGACAAAGACAAATACCGGCTGGAGCGGATCGTGCGCATGGCAGGCAGGATTGTCGGCTGTGAGCTCCCTCTCTGGCCTCCATCTACTCGACCCGCTCTCTCAAAAGAGCCGACAAGATCCTCTCTGACCCTTTCCACTCTGCCCACCCCTGTTCGAACTTCTCCCCTCTGGCCGCTGCTTTCGATCCTTCAGATCCCACACTTCCCGCTTTAAATATTCCTTTTACCCTCAAACTGTAAGATCTCTAAACGCCGCATCATCCTCCCACTGGTGATCCCAGGGCCGGATCAAGGTAAGTAGAAGGGGGGGGGGGGGGTTCCAAGTAGAAGGGGGTGGGGGGTTCCAAGTGATGGTATTGGGCTGGACGGAAGGTGGGAAAATTTTGCTATGTTCGTAAATTGCACTATTCATCACACATTCTGGTTGGTTGGTTGGTTTTTGAGTTTAATGTCCCATATTGGCTGGTCATCTAATAAATAAACTAATTAAGAGCTTAAAAAAACTACATGTATATATATATTTTTTTCTTTCTGAGGTACATCGGATGGGCAGGGGAGGGGTTTCGGAACCCAGGAACCCCCCCCCCCCCCCCCCCCGAGATCCGGCCCTGTGATCCCCCTGCCGTGCGCACGGCCTGCTTCTCCCTACATACATCTAGATACTACAGCGACTGTTATGAGCCAGAATGTTTTTGTATTCATTTTAGACAAGTCATTAATTTGTTTTTTATTATATCTATCTGTTTATGCATTTCAGTATGCTATGGAATACCATGTAATAATGATGCTCTCACTGTGAGAAGAAGTGTGTGTGTGTATGCTTGTTAAGTATTAGTACCAGCGATGACTGTGTGCGAGCCTTTGGGTAAGTTTGTGCGAGTGTGTGTTGTTATATAAGAGTAACAGGCTTGTTTTTAGGAGTAACAGGCTTTTTTTTTTAGATTTGAACCATTTTATACATGTAATATTTTAAGATAATGTTTCTCTGGTCCTGATTTGGCTTGGAAGAGTCCGCTGGACCTAAAGCAATAACCATGTAACGTAATGTAATGTAATGAGTGTGTGGTTGTGCATGCATATGTGTATTTGTGTATGTAGGTATGTGTGTATACGTGCGTGTGTGTAAGAGTGAGAGAGATAGAGATGTTAAATATAAAACATTCTGCCATTGTCCAACACCAAATAATATTCCGATTGTTGTATCTATTACATGTCAATTGGCGAAATAAATTCCTGTTATCCTGTCACCTTTGCTGCCTTTGCGCTGCATGACCCTACTGCTTGTGGTTGTCGCAAACACACAACATTACACGGAAATAAAACATATTAAACACTTAGTGAACATTTAGTGTCCAGTGTCTAAGGGGTTACGGATTAGTCAAGGGAGGTAATTGTTTATTGCTGGGTTTATGGGGACCGGTTAAGGGTTGAGGTAGGGTTAGATTTCCCATACTCCTGTGTGTATATGTGTTGAATAAAAGAGTATAACTGTTCCCCTGTTATTTGTGTTAGTATTTTAGTTTGAGTTTGAATCCTCTCACTCGCTGTTTGAGCTGAAGTCACTGATCCCATTCGGGTGACCTGACAATTCCCCCCGACTCTTTCAAAGAATTTTCTGGTAAGTGTGGAAACACAAACAGGAGAAGAGAACCACTGGTGTCAGACCCCAATCTTTAATCAGGTTTGGCACATCGTAACTGAAGTCATTACAATAGTCATTGCCGAGTCCATTGTTTAGGAACAGTTGTCTATCACACTAACGTGCACAATAAACAAATAAAAAAATATAATTATTTTACTGCCAGTGACAGAGGCATCCACAAAGCATACACATGCGCGCGCTCACGCACACACACGCAGAGAGAGAGAGAGAGAGAGAGAGAGAGAGAGAGAGAGAGAGATGTCAATAAAAGAATCCAACAATGAACCTTCCCAGCTTACCTGTAGGAAAACACACGTCAGCGATGTGGTTGTCACTGAGGTCCAACTGTTCCAAGCTGTGTGGAAACCAGGTCCAGTTGACGCCAGTCCAACCATTCCGCCTCAGCTGCACCTCGCGCAGACCAACGATTCGCTTCAGTAGCTCCGCATTGGTGACGTCATCACTTATGTAGTTCTCGTTGACGTAAAGACGCATGACGTCATCCGGCAGTGACGATGGGACTGACGTCAAATTCAGTCGGTTGCAGTCGGCTGTTAAATGACTGTGGTCGTCATACTGCAGGTGGCAGTATGGATGTTCAGCGTCAGCAAGGTTGGCGTACAAGGCCACAACGCAGCACAGAGATAAAACTAGTGAAGTTAACATATTGAAGACAGCAGTCTTGTAAACTTTCCCCAGTCACTGTGGCAATTCTAACCTGGTCCTAGCTGCCGTGCGCTTGTGGATAAGAGTCCAGATACAATTCAACAAATTTGTATTACCATAATTCATGTGTAGGCCAATACAATTTAAAGCTCACACACCACATTCCCACAGGACGCTCAACCCCTCAAGTGGACTCGGTTCCAATTCCAATGCCCGGCTCTTGAGTGGTTAATCCCCTTTCTCGGTTGCAAAGGTAACTCAAAGCTGTCACAGTGCAATCGATCTAGTGCAGACTACTTCTTCCTGTTTGCACCTGCTGTCAAACGTTTTGCTGAAAGCAAAGAGCAATTCAAGGTCCCCGTTTTGCGCTCTTTCAACAAGGAAGAAGAAGGGGGAGGAGGAATTGAAGAAGGAGAATGAAAAGGAGAAATTGAAAAAGAGGAAATTGAAAGAGAATGAGAAATTAAAGAAGAAGGAGAAAGTGAAGAAGGAGAAGGAAAATGAGAAATTAAAGAAGCAGGAGAAATTGAAGGAGAAATTGAAGAAGGTGAAATTGAAGAAGAAGGAGACATTGAAGAAGGAGAAGGAAAAGGATAAATTAAAGAAGCAGGAGAAGGAAAATGAGGCACTGAAGAAGAAGAAGAAGAAGAAGAAGAAGAAACTGAAGAAAGGGAAGAAAAAGGAGAAACTGAAGAAGAAGAAGAAGAAGAAAAAGGAGAAACTCAAGAAGAAGAGGAAGAAGAAGAAGAAGAAGAAGAAGAAGAAGAAGAAGAAGAAGAAGAAGAAGAAGAAGAAAAAGGAGAAGAAGAAAGAGGAGAAACTGAAGAAGAAGAGATGGAAAAGGAGAAACTGTAGAAGAAGGAGAAGTAAAAGGAGAAAGTGAAGAAGAAGAAGAAGAAGAAAAAAAGGAGAAACTGAAGAAGGTGAAACTGAAGAAGGAGAAGGAAAAGGAGAAACTGAAGAAGGAGAAGAAAAAGGAGAATCTGAAGAAGAAGGAGAAAAAAATGAGAAACTGAAGAAGAAGGAGAAGAAAAATAAGACACTGAAGAAGAAGGAGAAGAAAAAGGAGAAACTGATGAAGAAGGAGAAGAAAAAGGAGAAACTGAAAAAGAAGAAAAAGGAGAAACTCAAGAAGAAGGAGAAGGAAAAGGAGAAACTGAAGAAGAAGGAGAAAGAAAAGAAGAAACTCAAGAAGAAGAGAAAGGAGAAACTGAAGAAGAAGGAGAAGGAAAAGAAGAAGCTGAAGAAGAAGAAGAGAAAGGAGAAACTGAAGAAGAAGGAGAAGAAAAAGGAGAAACTGAAGAAGAAGGAGAAGGAAAAGGAGAAACTGAAGAAGAAGAGAAAGGAGAAACTGAAGAAGAAGGAGAAGGAAAAGAAGAAGCTGAAGAAGAAGAGAAAGGAGAAACTGAAGAAGAAGGAGAAGGAAAAGGAGAAACTGAAGAAGAAGGAGAAACTGAAGAAGAAGAGAAAGGAGAAACTGAAGAAGAAGGAGAAGGAAAAGAAGAAGCTGAAGAAGAAGAAGAGAAAGGAGAAACTGAAGTAGAAGAAGAAGAAGGAGTAACTGAAGAAGGAAAAAGACGGAGGAGGAAGGGAAAAAACAATGACTGATCACCGAAGTTGATAAAGTCCATATCCACCATTGGCGATACGGCAGGCGGAGGATAACAAACACAGGGAACAGGGGGTGGGCACCTAAATCAACGCTAAACCTCCAGAGCAATCATATGCTAAGATGGACAGTGAGAAATGGTCACCTTTTTCCTGCCCACCACAGGATTTGAACTTGGGTCATCACACACCGCGCACCGCCAGGTCAACAATCCACCATACAGATGTGACTACGAAGAGGAGAACAAAAAAAAAAAAAAAAAAAAGAAAGAAAGACGGAGAAGGAGGGGTCGGAAAAGGAGGAAGCAGAGAATGAGGGGTGGGGTGGGGTGGGGGATGGAACAGACGTTAAAATAAATGATTAAATTGTACTATGATTTAGAAAAAGAAAGTTTATAAAGATTACTTACCTCACAGCACAATATAAAGCTAGGCTACCACAAGTAGGAGAACAATCTTCTCCAGTGATTCCAGGCGCAATACTGTGCAGTCTTCTCACTGCATACACTTTTAGTAGTATTTGTTAGTTATTCATTGCTTTCAGGGTCCAGCGTACTGCAAAGAGCCGAATCAGGGGAAAAAAAATCAGGACCACAACTTGGTTGAAAGAAAACTCACCCCTGACCTGTATAAAAGGTCTGCTAAAACAACGCAAGTGGTAAAACTGAAGGCACTCCATCAGCCGTTCACTTTACAAAAAAAGACATCCCAGGCAAAGGACTCTGAGGCTATACTGTAATTTATCGAACCCCCGTTTATAAAAACAAAACATAATACAAACATCATTATAAAATATCAACAAAACAAATACATATAGTAGTAGTAGTAGTAGTAGTAGTAGTAGTAGTAGTAGTAGTAGTAGTAGTAGTAGTAGTAGTAGTAGTACTAGTAGTAGTAGTAGTAGTAAAATAATAAAATTAAAAGTAGTAGTAGTAGTAGTAGTAGTAGTAGTAGTAGTAGGATGGATGGCAGAACCGTGACGCTGGTTATTAATGAGATGCTCTCCCTTTGCAGTCTTTGCATTAACACCAAGGCCAAGTCACAGGAAGTTCGTCGGGAAAACCTTATTTCGAAATCCCGTGTTTGTATACTCACAATATATGTACTCATCGATCGGAGCAAAGGGCTTGGGGAAGCCCCTATTGCATGAGCACAAAAGACGCATTATTGTATTACATTACATTACATGGTTATTGTTTTAAGTCAAGCGGACTCTTCCGAGCCAAATCAGGACAAGAGAAGTGAAAGAGGACTCACCCCTGATCCGCATAAAAGATCTGTCAAAACAACCATAGTGGTAACACTGAAGGCAATCTACCAGCCGGTCACTTTACAATAAAGACATCCCACGCAGGGGACGCTGAGGCTTTACTCTAATTTATCGAAAACCCGTTTACAAAAGCAAAATAGAATACACACATCATTATACAATATCAACAAAACACATACATATAAATTGCCTGCATTGCCAAATAATAACATCATAGGAAGCCCCAGTGACAATTTGGCAGAAAGCGTCCAATATTCCCAAGCTGATGACCAACAGACATCATACACAAATGAGGAGTATTGTCCTGGAAGAGTTTTCAAAAAAAAAGGTAGGTGACTGGTCTAGCAAAGAAGAAGAGAGTATAGTAGATTGATAGAACAGAGTGGGAATGAGAAAGAACAAAGGAGAAAGACAGCGACAGTGGGAATTTAAAGCACTAAATTTCCAGAAAGTGGGGATACTATTTATACTGAAACCCCCGGCACCCCCACGGAGGGCGCATTATTGTACAGTGTATGACCGCCATTGTATTGACTAGCGCCAATCCGAGAGTTACCATTATAACGAGATAATTGAAATTCGGATATTCATTATCACGAGATACTTGAAATTAACACGTGTTCTCTGTAATTTACCGATAATTCACAGTGTTTGTGACGTGGGGTTTTATTGTTGCTGGGCTCTGCACAATGGACTGCTATTACCCCCTCGTCTTAGTCTATGGGGATCGCTAGTAATTTCCCTTTGACTTCACTTAATACATTTATTTGTTTAGCTCGGTCTGTGTTTAGGCTGGGGTACAGAGATAGATAGAAAAAATGGTAAAAGATCACTGTCACACTAGCTTTCACACGGCTATGAAACATAGGTAGTCCAGCCACTTGATAACAGTAAAAATCACACATTTATTTCCTCTACTCTATACACAATCTTCGAAGTACGAAACTAACTTAAAAGTTCAAATGTCAATGCGAATGGTTCGCTCGCTGATAGGTCTAGGCAGCTACTTTCTCATCATAGGGCACTGGATACTTTCTGTCCTATTGGTCAGAGTTCTTGAAGAGTGGACTTCTGTGGTCCTGTTTATACAGAGTTTGGTGCACTGAAGGCTGTGTACTTAGCTCAGTGTCCGAAGAGCTGTGTTGCGGCTGATTCCTTGAGTTCTGGTCTTTCGCCGAGTTGGGCTCACGATAAAATGCCTGCTTGTCTGTATCATATGAGACGAAATTCTGCACAACCCTGTATAATAGGCGTGTGCAAAGCGTCTCACTGAAGGCCGAAGTAGCCCTCAGTGATTAGCTCCACATCTCTATATATAAGCGACGAACATTCTGCTACGTCCGTGGTCCACTGGAATCTCCACTCTAATTTCCTATACATATATAAATATAAATCATGGCTAACTATACACATAGAGAAAGAATTAATATTATACACATTTTCTGGTACAGCCACTGGTCTGCAAGCATACATATAGGTTAAACAACAGTGGTTCCCTATGTCTTTCAACATGGCGTCGACCGGTCGTGTTCGACACGTGGTCAGGCAACGTCGGACTAACAATTTAACTCCGAGCATAGCAAATTTCACACACGTACTTCAACAATATAAATACATCACAATGAAACAAAAGCATGTTCATTTACCTTCTTGACAATGTCAGGCCGTGGCTAACTTGATTGAATTCGAATATTCAACAAGCCCTGCTTTCCTAAGTCTGCTCAGTGGAGAGATTCTGTCAGAGGGTAACTGTGTACTCCTCAGCTTTTGAATCTAGACTGACCTACATGCTCTGCTTTAATCAGCCAGAACTGGTTCTACCTAACCTAGCTGTGTTCTCATTGGATGGAAAATTCTGAGTGGCTGTAAAATCGAAGCTCTATCGTAGGCTGCGATGATGTCACAAATGTGGGGCCGGGTAGCTCAGTTGGTAAGAGCGTCTTGCTAGTAACCGAAAGGTCGCTGGTTCGAATCCCGGATTGGTCAACGTGTGATCATATTATTTTCCCCTTTACCAACAACTGGCCTGCTGGTGTCAGTATAAATCGGTCCAGTAGTCACCTATATGCGAAAGTGTCGTGTGACTATAATCTACAAACAACAACATGTCACAAACTATGCGGGCGTCAAGCTACAACTGTGTTACGCATGATCACTTCTGTCGTCTGCTTCAGACCAACAGTGACCTTCTAAGTCTACAATGACCAAACCAGGCAAAAGCTCAAAATGTGCCGGGTAAACTGGGACTCTTGTTACAGTGTTAATGAATAATTATCATTTTTTGCCACGCCTTCATAGCGCCAAAGCCTAATTGTTACACTCGATGTTCTTTTTTATCAGTTGATGCAGCTCCGATGCTTGAAACCTAATAAAGTGTAACTCAGATTCGTTTATCCACGCAGCCTGCTCACTCAGCAACAAGGCAAAGTCTTCGTATGTAGTTTTCAAACTTTATTCAGCGTTCATCAACAACTGCATACAATCGCCTTTTCACTCTCCTCCTCCACTTTACAATACCATTCTCAACTATCAACACACTATCAACACACACCTCTTTTAGGTAGGTAGATTAAAGTCCCGCGTCACATGAGCGAATAGGGGACTGGGAAAGGGGGGGGGGGCGGGGATCAATACACACCTCTTTTGAAGCAGTGCGGTACTTATATAGCCTCTTCGTACTCCAGAACAATTTAGAACACGGCAGAATGACGCACTACAACCATTCAAATGAAACTTCGTCATCACTGACTTACGTCATACAACATTCTTTCTGTCCAAGAATGTTCTCAAATATCGCGAAACTTCGATCGATAGTAAACAAGCAGGTCTAGAGAATTCTCCAATAATATCGGACTAACAAAAATTATCAACGTTATACAAAGCTTCTTCTAACAACAACGCAAACTAAAATCAAAGGTAAATACACTCTATTATTGAATACTTTGCAAAGCGAAACGATTAGATCTATCGTGCGCGTTTCAGACATACTATCCTTCGCGTTTCAACGTAACACTAATAATGACAAATATCATGAGATAATTACAAATATCATAAGAATATTAGAATTATTAAGGAATAATTACAATTATCATTAAAAAATTACAAATATATTCGCGTGACCATGTTTAATTTTCAGTTTTGGTTCTAGCAATGCGTCTGGAAATGGGCCGAAACAGAAAATTGTAAATTTTCACTTGATATTTACAAGTTTTCCGTGTTAATTGTAAATATTTCGTTGATATTTATAATTTTGGCAGGTTTTGGCGCAAAAAACGTGTTAATAACCATTATCATTGATACTTGTAAATGCACGGTTTGGCGCTAGTAAGCCGCCTTAGTCAGAATTAAGCATGATCATGTAAAAATTGCAATTATGAAGTAAAAATTTTAATTATTATGTGATAATTACAATTTTTGGTTTTGTCGCATTTCCAGATAGATTGCTAGAGCCCAAACTAAAAATTTTACATGATCACGCGAAGATATTTATAATTTTTAAACTGATAATTCTAATTATCGCTTAATAATTGTAATGAACCCATGATATTTGTAATTATCTCATGATATTTGCAATTATCAGGTTTTGGCGCTAGTAGGTCGTCATAGCATTGATTATTGTTAAACGTACCCTTCGTATGTTGGCCCCTTGCTGCTGTAGGCAACGGAAACCACTCCACTGCAAGGAATGTATAGGTTTACTGCCTAATAATTCAAGAACCTATTCTAGCATGAAAGGTATTTCATATGTTCAGTAGTATATCTGTAGTAGCTCTTCGTTTTGCTGAACAGGCTCGATATATATATATATATATATATATATATATATATATATATATATATATATATATATATATATATATATATATATATATATATATATATATATATATATAGTGTGTGTGTGTATGTGTGTGTGCGTATGTGAATGTATATACACATGTATGCGTAACGTGTGTGCGTGTGCGAGGGAGTCATAGTCATAGTCATAGTCAAGAAGAGAGAGAGAGGGACTGTATTTAGCTTGCTGTTATATTGAGGGAGTGGTGTTCTAATGTCTTCTGGTTTGTTTGTTTTTTTTGCCATGCATGCACTGTGACACAACAAATTTTCCCATGTTTTTGTGGAATAAAGATTTCATGACTTGAATAAAGACAAGTCTGAGACGATCTTATTGAGTCCTCAAACATTTTAAAATCATCCTTATTTTCCGTTATCCGTTGATCTTAATCACTCTGTCCTCCACTGGAATCAAGGTCTGTTTCTTTCCATCAGCATGCTGCTAATATCTGCCGCACCTTTTATCTCAAGATTTGCCGAATCGTTTCCATCCGCCATCATATCACTGAAAACATTTCTTAGTCTTTGTCTCTCCTCTGTTCACGTGTGCTCTCTCCACTCCACAACTGCAATTTATTTCTTTCCGGTTGCCCGCACAATCTGTCAAGACGTCCACCCGTACGCAACTAAACACTGTCATGTTCATATGTGCCAATAAATAGGAGACCACAGCAAATATAGTATTTGCTTATGAAAAACATTTATTACATCAGCGTGCGCTCCTATGACATGCACTCAGACGACGTCATGAAAAGATACATCATAACGCCAATGCTTAGAAGAACCACCAAAAACTCAAAACGATTGACCACATGTGTCTGGACTGATGGGTCACTCACTGAACTGTGTGCAAGAAAAACAATAATTGTCAAAATCCATTCAGCCACACATAAACCCATCACCACCAACACCAACCACAACAACAGCGCACCAGCCCTTTCATCACCCATTCCCCCCCCACCCCCCGCTCTCACTCTTTCCCCCAACCTTCGATTTAAAACCATAAAATAATTAATAAATAATTCTTTGTAAAATTCTAAATAAATAAACTTGAAAACAAAACACAAACACACTTAATTTCAATAAACAAACAAAGCATTATAAAATAAAATAATATACTGGCAACAAGATGGCAAACTATTCAAATGTATTTCCAAACACACACATACATACACACACACACACAAACTCACCCACCCACACACACCTACACATACACACGCGCACACAAAACCCAAAAATAAGCAACTTCAAATCGACAAATGAGTTAATTTTCTTTGAGTAGTTGTGACAGGTCTTTATTCTAACGAAGCAAAAGGAAAACGTGGAATAACTGGCAACTATCTGCCAGCAAAACCTTTTCAAAATCTGTTCAGCCAAATTTTTATACATGCATAAGACATAAAACATTAGACATTAGAAATAGGAAATGTATTCGTTCCAGAGTTTACATTGGAAAAATTGTTCTTGGCCATGCAATACAAAAAATAATAATTATGATTAAACGATGACGAACATGATGATGATAATGATGACGATGATGATGAGGAGGAGGATGATAATGATGACGATGATGATGATGATGATGATGATGATGACGATGATGATGATGCCCACAATAACAATGATATAACAATTGTATGACGACAACAACCATGATGATGACGACAGCGACAACGATGACGAGGACGATGATTGAAATGGCGGTTTGGCATCAGTTGTGTTTGTGAAGGGGATGCGTGCTAGATGTACACAGGTTTTATACTGTAATCTCTCTCTCTCTCTCTCTCTCTCTCTCTCTCTCTCTCTCTCTCTCTCTCTCTCTCTCTCTCTCTCTCTCTCTCTCTCTCTCTCTCTGTGATGCACTTTTATGGTAAAAAATGTTAGTTTTATCATGTACAATGAAATGTGTGATGCACTTTTATGGTAAATAATGTTAGTTTTATCATGTACAATGAAATGTGTGATGCACTTTTATGGTAAATAATGTTAGTTTTATCATGTACAATGAAATGTGTGATGCACTTTTATGGTAAATAATGTTAGTTTTATCATGTACAATGAAATGAGTGATGCACTTTTATAGTAAATAATGTTAGTGTTATCATGTACAATGAAATGTATGAGTGAGGGGCGATGCCAGTACGTTAGAGTTGAAGACTGTTACGTGTGCATGCATTGTTACAGTTTATACCTTATGTTTTTCAAGTCTAAATGTCTTTAATTTATTAGAGCAACGATTAACGCCTGTCATCATTCCTTGTAAGAGGTCATCAATTTTTGCTGAATTGAATGGAATTGAATTTAATGATGACGACGACGTGAGATGATGATGACGATTACGACGAGTATAATGATGATGATGATGATGATGATGATGATGATGATGATGACGACGGTGATGAAGATGATGACGACGGTGATTTGATGAAAAAAAAAGTAAAATGTATACGTTGAATTCGATATTTATGTTTGAAAAAAGTTTAAACCAATGAAATTTATAGGAACAATCACTCTGCTATAGCAATGAATTGTTAGTAGTGACCTTGACCTTTGTCGTAGAGCAAACAGGATGGCATGGGAGGCTGGCAAGCAATCTGGGTAATGCTCCTATGAAGTTTGATCAAATCCTGTTCCGTGGATCTTGAGACACGTCGTACATTTGGCCCGTTCTGACTCACGATTATTTCAGAGTATTTCCAGATAATATATTACATTACATGATTATTGCTTTAGGTCCAGCGGACTCTTCCGAGCCAAATCAGGACCAGACCAGATAATATATGAACCAAAAAAAGTCACACATGTATGTGAAGCCAGAGTCTGAAACAGTTTGTGTAAAGTTGCAGTTTGTGAGACTATCGCAAGCTCTGCCCTCCAGAGCAGTCAGTGGAGGACAGCGTGCGCCATGCGGTCCCATACAGCCTGGTTGGACACCGGGTCGGGCAGGTGGAACACCTGACGCTCGGGAACAGTCTCTAGCAGCGCTTTCAGTGACGTCAGTTTCGGCATGCGACGTAGCCCCAAGTTCAGCAGCAGTACGCGCTCCGGCATGACGTCACGAATGCTTTGCAGCACGGCACGGGTCATAAAACCAGCTAGGGGATCACGGGCCAAGGCCGGAGTCAAAACGAGGATGACCTTCCAGCTGCGGTCGATGTGTTCCAGCATGTTCAGGGCGACGTTGTCGCCGGGCAATTGGTAGAAGCGAGTGCAGGATTCGTCAGTGGGAAGGTCTTTGATCAGCAGCGTCACGCCTCTCCGTTGTTCTAGCTGACGCTTCAGCGGTCCACAAACAAAGTCGGTGTCGGCATCGCAGTAGGCCACGTAGGCGTTCCGCTCAAAGTCCTTAATGTCGGGCGTCTTGACCCTCCTCAGCACGGTGTACAAAAAACGCAGTCGGCTGAAATTCTTGGCCACACCCCAAGCAGCCCCAGTCAGCATCAGGAGCAGCAGCATAGCGGACACCGAGAACCACAGCACCGTGACACCCACACAGCGCCGCCAGTTATATAGCCATTGCTGGCCCACCTGTCCCGTGCTGCTCAGAGTACCGTCCTCCGTCACGCACGGGTAGTCTCCGTGATGATCCAGCACGACTCGCGTCTGGCCCAACCAGCGAACAAACTCCAGCGAGGAGCACGTGCAAGCCAGAGGGTTACCTTGGAGATGAAGGTTAAGCGGCGATTGTTGCTTGGCAACCAGGCTGTCCAGCGTCTTCCGCTCTGTAGTTGTCAGGGTAGACAGTCTGTTGTGAGACAGGTCTAGAAAGGTCAGGTTGCCATTGTACTTGAGGTCAAGGTTAAAGCTCTCAAGGCTGTTTCCAAACAAGATCAATTCTCGGAGTGATGGCTGATTTGATACCAGGTCCGACTGCACGTAGGGAAGGTCGTTGAAGGACAAGTCCAGCGTTTCTAGCTTAGCCAAGCGACCCAGCAGCCTGGTGCCGTTGTAAGTGATGAATTGCGTGGCGAAGGACATTTTCTGTAAGGTCAAGGTCTTCAGCATTGGAAAGTTGTCCAAAAAGTCAGGGGAAGCAACGTGGCAGTCACTGCCGCTCATGTTTAGGTATTGGAGGTTTTCGAGACCTTGAATGACGAACGTGCAGTCGATGAGCCGGTTGTAGGAAAGGTCGAGGATTTTCATATTGCTGCCTCCTTCAATGATAAGTTTACGCGGGACTCTTCCAATCACGCGAACTATCCCTGATACGTTGAAGAAAGTTAAGTTTGATGGCAGAGCAAAGGATAAACTTTCAAGTTTGAGCGCACCTCTGCAGCACTGCTCATCGTTCTCCGTGTCCGCCTTCTTACTCAACGCTTGCATTGCTCGTTCCAAGCTGAAGGTATTCTGGCTTTGAAGTTCAATGGTCTGTAGTGCGGTGCTGTGTTTTATCAGGCTTAAAAGTGTCATGTCGACATGGTGGATGATGTTGTTAGACAGGTCAAGGTGGCGGACGCAGGCGTTAAAGCGTGATCCAGGATGGATCAAGGCCGTGCGTTCTACGGTGAGGATGTAGTTCCTGGAGAGGATCAAGCGGCGCACGCACGTGTCCAACACCCATCGCATCTCTAGACCTGTGAGGTGAAGCCCAGTTCCTCGGCTGCCCGACAAAATTAATTCGTCAGCGTTGAAAGTTTCTACCTCTTGCCCGCTCTGGCTAAAGGCGTAGAAAGTGGCCAGCACATCCTTTAATATGTCAAACTTCGTGAGATAGCTTTTCATTGCCACACTTGTCAGGTTGTTCAGAGGGCAGAATGTGCAGGCCTCTACGTGATATATCAGAGAGCAGCCGCTCACATCCACGCTGCGCAAAGATGAGCTGGCGAAGGCCGCGAATGTAGTGTTGGTCAGCTGACGTAGTGAACACTGGTCAGACAGATCCAGCGTCTTCAGTTTCCGCATGGCGCTGAATCCTGTCAACAAACATAGTAACAAACAACTAAAGGACGATGTCTTGAGAAACAACAGATGTGTATCAATCAGTCAGTCTTTAATGTAATGTCTGTTCACACATTTAGGTGATACTAGATAATGAAAATTGAACTTTTAAAACACTTTAACTCTTTAAAAACATAATTTCAAACAGTCTATAAAAGTCTACCGACAAGAGATCTACCTATAACTTTCACAACTTCTGTAACATTTGGATGATATAGAGCCATGTCTACAAAATATCCATGTTCAGTTATTCAGTCCATTTACTTTAAATATGTGTTTTTAAACCGAGCATTCAAACACAAAGTGATGTACTGATAGACTTGTTTACATACACATTGAACCTATAGACTTGTATTACATACACATTGAACCTCTGCGGAGTATTTAGTATTCCATGCATTCATTCTTCAATTATATATTAATTTAGAAAGTGGTCTTGAACAATTTAGTATTCATACCTTTTTAATGCTATTATCATGATAGAGTACGCTGGTTAAACGATCGTCTGTGGTGCCCCAACGACCTTTGAGTTACGGGATAGGATAGGATAGGATCATGATACACTGCCTTTTCTAGTAGGCCTAAATAAAACATTTCATAATTACATGTTCAAATTTGTTATAGTTATGGAATCTGATGATCTTTGTGCTACCTGCTTGGCTAGTCTGTCACATACCTCATTCCAATAAATTCCGCAATGTGATGGAACCGAAAACACAAATCATTATTTATTCCCTTAGAAATCACACAATGTATCATATGCTTAATTTCAGCGTTAGAATTTGGCATGCGGCTGAGCTCCTGGGGAATCTTAATTCCTGTGTGGGCACCAGTATCTTAGTTGACAGTGCGCCCCACGGACGCGTGTAAAATCCTAAAAGAAAGCTCCCTCATTGAAGCTCCCTTGGAATAGTCAACATCGTAAATAAAGATGGGAGGAAAACTTCCGAGTGACAGCAACAGAAATATTCCGTTGCACATCGCATTCTTATTTTCTCCGTTCGCTTTTGGTTGCGATGGGTTCTGGAATAGTCTCCCTTTACGCACGAATTGGCCAGTAATTTATTCAATGACCAATCAGGAAGTCAGTTGCTGCCTCGCGCGTAGAAAACAAAACATGAAAGATTGTAAATTACAGCAAATCATTAATTTAAAAAAAATTAATGCATAATAACATTCAAGCAAAAAATCTCAAAAAGGTGCCTGGCTTTATTTGGCATTGCTTTTTTTAAATTTTATTAATGTCCAAGTGCTTTCAACCAAAAATGCGAGTTCTTCTCAGATATTGAGCATTGAGCCTTTGTTACTGTTTGTATTGTTACTCTGTTAGTTTAAAACACTTTTTTCTGTTTCAAGTGTCAAAAATAATACACAAAGTTATTTTGAGGACAACCAAAAACACACTATTGGTTTGGTTTCTTTATTTTTGTCATTTTTTACCTTTTAAAAATTTTGTTAGCTTTAACTGAAAAGAATTTCTTAGAAGATCACTCGTGTATTGCACGTTATTTATCTTTGGCCACTCAAAAAATGTTTTGGGCACCCAAAAGTTTCAAGTATGGCACCCAAAGGGCACCCTTGTAAAAAAGTTAAGTTGTAGCATTGCATGAACTCACTTCTAACGTTATAGTTCCACCAAAGAGCTTAATGATAGAAAGAGGGGGAACTTGGTACAGAACCGCGAGACGGAAGATACGAGTTACGCGCCCTTGTCGACATGCTGACAATGGCTCGTGGCAGAAAGACACAAGGCGACCGAGTGAAACAGGGCGGTGACTTTTGCACAGCCATCAATTGCCGTAATGCCAGATACAAGAAAAGTTGTGATGGCAAGTTCTTTTTCAAGTTTCCAAGAGACAAAGAAAGGTAAATTGCAATCGAAAAACTGTTGTTGTTGTTGTTTGTAGATTATAGTCCCACGACACTTTCGCATATAGGTGACTACTGGACCGATTTATACTGACACCAGCGGGCCAGTTGTTGGTAAAGGGGAAAATAATATGATCACACGTTGACCAATCCGGGATTCGAACCAGCGACCTTTCGGTTACTAGCAAGACGCTCTTACCAACTGAGCTACCCGGCCCCACTCGAAAAACTTCTTTTGGGGGGGGGGGGGGGGGGTTATATAGGCCTAAACCAAGGCCGCTGCAGTGTTGTTAAAACAATCGGGGAGAGGCTTCAGTGATTATTATTATTATTATTATTATTATTATTATTATTATTATTATTATTATTATTATTTTTATTATTATTATTATTATTATTATTATTATTATTATTATTATTATTGAGGATTTTTATAGCGCACTTATCTCAGAGCTGCGTTTCTTTAGCCAAGCAAATCAAGTTGAGACAAAAAAAAAAAAACAAGGCAAGCGCGTTTCTTAGCATCGCTTGCGGCAAGCAAAACAAGAGGCTTGGCAAGCAAAGCCAAGCATATCTTCGACATACTTACTTAAAGCACAAACATGGCATGGATCTGAGTTTGACGACGGGTCTTTCTTTAATGTAGACACGGAGTCGTCATTTTGTAAAAAACCTTCAGCACTGTAAGTTTTATTTATGTATATTCTTGAATATTGCATGCAGTTTTGAATAATTGAAGGTATATTTTATCCAGGAAAGAATGCAAGTTCCTCGGAATGCTCGATCGTTTTGTTGTTGTTGTTCCAATTTACGAGGAGGTAGAGATCTTATTTTGTTACCCTAATTTGGCTTTGTTGAACTTTTCGTTCCAGTTTTCGTTGTGGCTTGATATTTTCTTCTTTTAATTGGCAGGCATCAAACAATTTGTTGAGGAACCGACGCCGTCCATCAATTTATTTAAATTTAAAAAACAACAACAACAACAACAACAACAAAACCACAAGGAACAGGATAAACTTAATTTGATCTGTACACAAGGGTGCAAATTCAATATGCACCATTACCGGGCTGATCTAAATGTGAACCTTCAAGTAGGCTACAAGCTCTTAGTCATAGATTTATAATCATTTAATAAAGTAATACTTTACAATGACATAAAGCAAGCGTTGTGACCGAGTGGTCTAAGACGGCACTAGTTTTTTGCCTTGCCCACAGGCTAGAAAGAAATGGTGCCTGACAGGTTTGGGATCGATCCAGCATCTGGGCATTATGTTTCTCCGAATATTATTTACTTTCGACTCGGGCAACGTCTCTGGGGTTTTTGCTCCCCCAGCAACATTTGAGAACATATTAGATAGGTTGGGTTTGGGCACGCCATAGGCTGCAACTACGCATTCCGCAGGGGAGGCCGGCCACTAATTTCCCGATAAAAATGGACAATGAAGTGTCCAAAAAAAAGTTTTCTTCTTCTTGGAGAAAATCTAACCTATATGGGCCTATATATTTCATTATTAATGTTATTTTATTTTTGTTGTTGACATACATAAGAGCACACGCATCAATGGTGAGTGATTACATGGATCTCTAGGTAGGCCTACTATCACACGTTGTTTTGGCAGGACGAGAGGGGAACCTTCAGGGTTATGCTGGTGAGCTGGCCAATGCTGTGCTGGTGAAGGAAGGAGGTATGCATTTAGATGTGGCTGGCGTGCAGAAGGGTCAAATCTACAAGATCCAAGACCCTCCTGCCACCAAAGAAAAGATACATCCCGAGTCTGAAGGTGGAGACGTGTGCGTGACTGCTGCGACTTCTTTACCACCCCTCCATGCATCACATGTCTGTGTGTGCGCGTGTGTGTATGTGTCTGTAACGGCTATTTCTCATAAAATAAAGAACGGATTTAGTTTACTTTTATTTTGTTATTATATAGAATTTTATAATAACATAAACCTAAAACAAAGTTTATTCATTTTGGTTGACCTCATCATGTTTGTTTCAATATAGTTAGTACAGATGCGAGGTGGCTGGTGCAAAGCAAATGATGATGCTATTAGATACGCCTTTCGGGTGTGGTGTGTAGTGGCTGTAGCAGTGAGGGTTCCTACTTATTTTGTTCATTAATATTTTGTATGAGCTAAACAGGCTTTATTTATATTTCACAATTTGTCTCAAGGGGCAAACAAAAGGTGCCAGTCAGAACATTTTATTTTTAGTCATTTTTATGCACTGTGTATTTGTGTGTGTTGGTGTATTTGTGTGTTAGTATAGTGTATTTTGCTTGCTAAATTTTACGTTTTGTATTATTCTAAGTTATTAGTTTATCATAATTGTCATGCAACTTAGGCCTATATTTGACGTCACATGTAAAGCCGCAAGTATTGCCCGACTTAGTGAATGCATCGTTGCCAACTCAGTGTAAAACTGTTATGTTTTCACGTTGATTAAAATGACGAGGACGTCATTTTGTTGGCAGAAGCGAATGTGGTAGTCATGTTTATGAGTTGTATGTATGTGTGTGTTGGTGTGTATACTTTTGTCAATACATGCATGTCGTTTTTAAAATGTGTGTGAAGTGTGCACTACAATAATAAATGTTATGGGCATTGAAATGTTGCTTCATTGTTTTCTTTTGGTAACCATCCCCTCAAGTTGAAATTAAGGAAACCGCTGCTTTGAGCTATAACTGCAAAGCAGTTGATGTGTGCTTTGAACATTCGTACACATCGCTTGCAGGCTCTAGTCACAGATGTCATATTATGCTAGACATATACACAGATCAATACACCTTACACTCATTGACAACAACAAAATAATGTGATAACTATAAATTTTGCACGGGCTTCACACGACACGGTTGTTTTGTTTGCCGTCTCCAAATAATTAAGCTGCCAGGCAAAATACTATCTGCACAGGCGACATGACAATTTGTCATTATTTTCCTTCCACCTGTTCAAATGAATAAAACAGATCTGCACTGCAAAATCATAGTTCGCGCGTGTGAGAGTGCTCGTGAGTGAGTATGTGTGTGTGGGTGCGTGCGTGTGTGTGTGTTTAGTTTGAGAGTCACTAGTTTTTGTTTATAAGCTTACTGTTATAGTTCATGAGGTTTCTTCGTTCTGTTTTATAGTTAAAGTTGTTCTTATTCAAGTAAGCGCCTAGAGCTAGGTCTAGATTAGATTAGGCGCATAAATAATAATAATAATTCATTCTATGTTATACTATTCATTCTTTGCCTATAGAATTCATTCTATGTCATAGAATTCATTCTATGTCATAGAATTCATTCTATGCTATAAAATTCATTCTATGCATATAGGATTCATTCTTTATTATAGAATTCTTTCTATATTATACAATTTATTCTATGCACATAGAATTAATTCTATGTCATGCAATTTATTTTATGTTAAAGAATTCATTCTATGTTATAGAATTCATTCTTTGTAATGTAGTTCTTTCTATGTTATAGAATATAGTTCTATGCATACAAGTGCATTCTATAATATAGAATTGTATTACATACATAGAATCTTATTCTCTATTATAAAATGTTATTCTATACATAGAATTTTATTATGGACATAGAATTTTACACTATATTATAGAATGTTATTCTATACAAAGAATTTTATTCTATGACTTACATTATTGGTTTATTTTTTTATAAATGGAATTTCAACTAATGAATGCTTTTTGTGTGCATAGAATGCTTTCTATGTGCATAGAATTTATTCTATGTATAGAATGGTCACATAGAATAAATGGACACATGGCGCCCCATACTAGTAGCATTCAAACCAGTTTACAATCAACCCGCTACTCCGCTTGGCAATGAGATGTTCGTTTATTTTGTTTGTATTTTGGAATACTTTTTTCTGCTGCCTTCAATACAGAATCTCTAAATTTTGAATAGAACTTGTCTACATCTTCATCGTGAACGCTATTAATATCATTCATTTCTACACATGTTTTAAATACGTCCCAATTTGCATAGTTTATTTGAATTTAGGTATCTGGTCTTCTTTTTCTCCTAGTTTTGTTTCTTGTTCATTCAAAGAGCTGATTAGTTCAGCGTACAATGGCCCTACACGTTCATCTATTGCACAGTCGTACACGTCCAAATATCTTACGTTATTATTAAGACCTCTTTGTTACCTTATTTTATCTTTACTGTAAATTCTAATGCTACTTGATGCCATTTTAGAACAGAACATACGGTCTGTGATCAAACGCCCATTACAAGGATCACTACCTGTTACGTTGAAACGCGAAGGATAGTATGTCTGAAACGCGCACCATAGATCTAATCGTTTCGCTTTGCAAAGTATTCAATAATAGAGTGTATTTACCTTTGATTTGAATTTGCATGGTTGTTAGAAGAAGCTTTGTATAACGTTGATAATTTTCGTTAGTCGATATTATTGGAGAATTCTCTAGATTTGCGTGTTTACGGTCGATCGAAGATTCCCGATAAATGTAAATATTTGAGAACATTCTTGGAATGTGAAGAAAGATGTATGACGTAAGTCAGTGATGACGAACTTTAGTTTGATTGGTGGTAAAGCGTCATCGGAAACATTCTGACGTTATCTCGATCGAGAGAAAAACTATAAAATGGATGCTCTGTGTGTGGGTTGATAGTGTGTGGAAAGTAAAAAGTTGAGAGTGAAAAGGCGATTGTATGCAGTTGTTGATGAACGCTGAATAAAGTTTAAAAACTTTATACGACTCCGTGCCTTGAGGCTGTTTGATTGGGTTGCGTGGATAAACGAATCTGGGCTACACTCATCAGTACTTCAGCATTGGGGCTGAATCAACTACTGATAGGAAAACACCAACATCGATCGAGTGTAACACTACCTTCGCGCACAAACTACCTGTATCATCGTCTAAAACGGTGAAGCTTACCTGGGCCAAAGGCACACTGGACTCCTTGGTTTGTAAAGGTGCCGATCTTCAAAACCTCCAGTGACTTCAGTTCCGCCAAAGCTGCTTCCGGGTACACTCCGTCCTGCTCCATCTGGTTGCCATGGAGGTACAGCGTCGTCAAGGTAGCGCCCACTTGCCGGAAAACGCCAACGGGAAAGGCATGGGCAGAACTCCCTAGATTGTTATTGGAGAGGAGTAGCATGGTCAGGTGATTCAACCCTGTGAGAGCCTCAGGTTGAAGGCTAGTGATGAGGTTGTTCTGCAGGTAGAGCGTTGTCAGTCGTCTGAGGCCTCTGAACGTGTCGTTCTGGATCACCTTCAGCTGGTTGTGGGACAGATCAAGAACCTGCAGACAGACAGACACAAGAAATAAACACATTTACCTGATTTAGACTCCAGAACTTTGACAAACTGATGAACTAAAAGCTTTCACCCGACAGCAAATACTGCGGATTATGAAAAGTAGTTCAGCTAACACTAAAGTTGAGGTAAAAACCACTCCGACTTTGTAATTTCTGAATGATGTGATGCGATACGCGTTTCTCAGTGCATTATTCTCCAGGCATCACAGTAAACAGAGAATACATGTGGGACATGTGGTATATTGGGAGACATCAATTCTTGCAGATATTAGGATTTAGTTTTTAGCTTAAAAAACCGTGATGATTTCAAAGTCAATCGTCTTTCAAACAGGAAGCCAAGACAGTAATTTGAATTCAATTTTGGGGAAATATGTTCAGTTTTGTTTACAACAACTGATATTTCATTGAGAGAATTGTATAGTCAATTCTCTTTCAATGAGGAAGCTAGCGCAGATAACATATTGCTTAGACAATATGCTCTCTCGTGCTTGCCCTTGCCACAGTAAATAAAATAGCAATGAGAGGCTTTAATCCTGCTGGTTTACCTGAAGTGAGCGTCCAATGACACTAAAGCAGTTGTCCAGCAGACTGGTCAGTATGTTTCCCGCCAGTAGCAACACTGCCAGCTCTGGCAGTGAGGAAGAAGAGGACTGCGGAACTCCTGCAAGGAGATGTACAGACAATTATTAGTCAAATGTTCGTCAATCGAGCACTGAATTTGTTTTAAAAGGAGGCACGGTGATTCGCTCCAACCTTCATATTCCACCCCACCCCACCCCACGTCTAGCCCACGAACTAAGCAATAGATCTATGCCGCTGCTGCAGCTGCTGCTAATGATGATGATGGAACGTCAATTTCTTCAATAGTCCACATCTATCAGCCAGAAACTAAATTATTATTTCTCACGTTTGGGTTCTGCAAGACAAGGTGACTCGCAATAACTTGCCCAGAACACACACACACACACACACACACACACACACACACACACACACACGCAAACACACACACACACACACCTACAAAGAGGCAAACACACAGTGACGATTGAGATTCGCACTATTATTACGAATATTGTGTGTAGGCATTAGCCGTGCAATTATACAGCTTGTTTTCCTTTGATCTTTGTTGTTGCTGGAGGGGCCTTACATGATGTTGAATTATTTATCGAAGATTTAATATCTATTTAGTAACCGTAAACGGATGATTACATTGTCGACGTAGAACGTTCTATGACTTAAAACAGGTGTAACTCCGTGGAACTCACTGAGCGCTGAATCAGCATCAGCCTCGTCTGTCGCATCTTTCAGAGCATCGCTGACAGACTGGAGCATAAACATCTCGCAATGAATACCTCCTACGACCACGTGTACATATGTCTTAACACAATTTTAACCCAGTCAGACTACCTCACTGCCTCATCCTCAAATAGTATTTTTGCCTGATTTTAAATCTGTGAACACCCTTCGCTGAGCACGCCAAAGCTGTGGAGTCATTTCCTCGAAAACGGGGTATCCACAGTACTACGAAGAAGAAGAAGATTTATTTTGATTGGTTGTTGATTAGATCATTCTGGAACGTTGTGTATTTTTCTACCTTGTTGATAGACTATGTAAGTATCGCTGTCTGCTTGTCTAGAGTAAGGGACCGGGTAGCTCAGTTGGTAGAGCGTCTTACTAGTAACCGAAAAGTCCCTGGTTCGAATCCCGGATTGGCCAGCATGTTACCAATTATTTCCCCTTACCATCAAATGGTTCGCTGGTGTCAGAATACTGTGACCAGTAGTCGCCTATACGTTCCGGTGTCGTGTGACTATAAACTACAATTGTCATTTGTTTTGTCTGGAGTGTGGTGTTTCTCAGAAAGAGATTGTGTGTACAGTTGTTAATGCAATGTGAATAAAGTTGGAAAACTGTGTAACGACGACTCCTGCCTTTTTGCTGAGTGAACAGGCTGCGTGGATAATGAATTCGTGTTGCACAAGATTCAAGCATCGGGGCTGAATCCACCATTGCCATGTAACACATCTATGTATAATATAACCCTACACACCTCAAAAGGGAGGAAAATAAACTCGAAACCACAAGAATCCACATTTTCCTCTTCTAGCATCCCCCCTTCTAGACACTCTTGTCGGTGTTGTGACTCCACTTTATGGTAAGGAAGCAAAATGCTAAACAGGAAGTGATTGGCTATATCTGGACTGTCTGTAAGCAAAATGATAAATAGTAATTAAGTGATTGGCCACTATCTCAACTGTCTGTAAGCAAAATTGTAGGGAACGTGAATTTTCCGATTTTTAATAATATTGCTATTTTTAGAATGTGAGTAATTTTTTTAAATAAATATATCTTATGTTATTATTTTTATTGGCTGAAAATGTTGAACCAATGAAATAATGAATAGTGGGAGACAGGGCAATTGGTGTGTGGTCGTTTCAAGTCATTGTGTCAGGTGCAGGTGGCTAGGAAAAAAAGAGAAAGAAAAAGAAAAGAATATTGTGAAGATTTGAAGATGTAGAAAGCATCAAGGACTTGTAAAAGAGTATAGGTTGGTGGACGTTCTCTCTGAAATTGGATTGTGTATTGTGCTGTAAAGATTACAGGTATTTATAATGTTTTCAGGATTGTGAAATGTTGGAGAAGTATATTTTTGCATTGGATGTATTGTGTTGAGTGGTGGTGAGCTGTTGTCCACTAAGATCAAATATAGTTTTCATTGATGTAATAATATTATTAATTACCTGGGGCTATAATTATAGAGTATTAGATAATGTGTTATGAATGGAAGGTGTGAGTATGTTGGTAGTAATTTTCATTCATGAAATAATTATACCTGGATATGGATAACATCGTGGGAGAAGAAAAGAAACGATCACATATGGAGCGGAATTGGAAGAGTGAAGAAACTAAGGGAGATGAGCAAGGATGAAACAAAGACGAATAATATGATTATAATAATCCGAGTATTGACGAGTGAACTACGAGAGGCTGATAGCCTCGAACACTTGGACACACGGGGTTGTCTCGGACAACGGGCCAAGGCGATCCGTGAGACATCGGAGGGGTCAGCCATACTACTTTACCTGACCAAGACACGTTGGCTGCCTCAGACAGTTAGGCAGACGTGCCTATCTGCCTGTCTACGTATATCATCTGTTCGTCTAGGCCTGCTTGGGTACAGACTCCCGACTGTTACAAAAAGTAACAAGTTTGTTTTAAATTTGGCTCAGGACATGCAAATGCCGGTTTTGTGATCCAAAGATTCCTAACCTGAATGAAAAATGCGGTGTGAAAGAGTTATGTAAATCATTGTTGTTTATTTATATAAAGTATTGAAAGCGTGGAACTTATATTTGTGTTGGTGTTAGCCTGTGTTAGTGAGAATCTGTGAATTTGTGGGTGTGGTAGTTAACAGACAATCTTACATGCGCACTGTTTTGAATTAGGTGTCAGATATATTTTGCAGTCAGTAGCTATTATAAACAGGCACACCCATCCAAATATCCATCCGTTAAAAAATGATAGTCTAAACAGGAAATGATTGGCCACGATCAGGACTGTCTGTAAGCAAAATGATAAACAGGAAGTGATTGGCCATGTTTTAACTGTCTGTAAGCAAAACATGAGCAACATCGACTTAAGCCAAGTTTTAAATACAGCGCAAGCGTGTTTAGAAAAAGAAGCCCAATGACCTTGACCTTTGAGGAAGTACATACATACGAATGACCTAACAAGCTAAGCAACAGTTACAGTAAAAACAGATGAATTTGGTCTCAGTTATTCTTCAGATAGGCCAGAAGTGAGTTTTGAACAAAAATGTCAAATTGGGAGCGACGGACTGACGGACAGTCAACCGGACTGCTACTGAAGTACATCAAAACTCAACAAAATTGCTTTAGCCGGTTTCTCAATATATTGAGCAAAACATGTTTAGCACCAAAATGATGTGACGTTGGATCTATTGTTGCTGGGCTCTGCACAATTGATTGCTATTACTCTCTCGTCTTTCGTCTGGGGAGATCGGCTAGTTAAATCACCCTATGACTAATCTTAATACATTTATATGTTTGGCCCGTCTGTGTAAGGATGGGGTTACAAGATAGGGAGAAAAGTGTAAAGATTCACTGACACACTAGCTCTCGCACGGCTATGAAACATAGATTTCCAGCCACTTGTTAACAGTAAATATCACACATTTATTTCCTCTACTCTATACCAACTCTTCTAATCACTGCACTACCTTAAATATCCAAAACGTAATATAACTAGGATTAACTTAACAGTCCAAATTTCACTTCGAGTAGTTCGCTCCTTGATGGGTCTATGCAGCTACTGTTCTCGATATTTGTTACTGTCTCATTATTGAGCTATTAGTTCTTTATGTCCTACTATTCGTTTTTCTTGACGAGTAGACTAATCGCACAGTCCCTATCGAGCAGTGTTCGCGCACGTTTTCTGTGGATTTAACTGTCTCGTCGATGTGCGGTGTTGGTGTCTCCTCTTCTTGTTAGATGACTACTGAGCTAGTGGAACACAATGCTCTCGACTGCTCAAGGTTACAGGCCACGTGTCAGGGTTGCCTCTCTGTGGGGTTTGTTCCCTGCCGTGGAACAAGATGCCTGCACGTCTGCAAAATATAAGACGAACTTCTGCAACGCCTTGTTTAAAAAGGGTGTGCAGAGCATCTCACTGTTGGCAGAAACAGCCCTCAGTGAGATCATCTCCACTTATACAGGTAAGAGACGAACAATTATCTAAGTCCGTTGTCCACTGGTCGAGTGGGTTCGCCACGTTGTCAAGCAAAGTTTTACTAACAGTTAAAATTCTAAAACATGGCAAAACTTCACAAACATAATCCAGTAATCATATAAAGTAATTGCGATGAAACAAAAGATCGATACTTTACCTTCTTGACAATGTCGAGCTCTGGATATAATGCGATGAATGATTTTCACCCGTCACCTGCGTAGATTTACCAAAGAGCGTATTATAGAAAGAGGGGGAACTTGGGACAGAACCGCGAGACGTAAGATACGAGTTGCGCTCCCTAGTCGACATGCTAAAAATGGCTCGTGGCAGAAAGACAAAAGGCGACCGAGTAAAACAGGGCGGTGACTTTTGCACAGCCATCAATTGCCCTAATGCCAGATACAAGAAAAGTTGTGATGGCTGTGTTGTTATTCTTGAATGTTTGTTTATCAGGCAAACACTTTATTAGAAGAAAGACAGTGGATTGTTGTGTTACATGGAAGCTATCTTTTAATTCCGTCCCCGTATGTTATTCTTTACTCCAAGAGATGCAACTCTTGTTCTCAACTACTCAACTCAACGTCATTAATCAAAGGTTACTTCCCTTGAACCTATTAAGCTGACTCACCGATCTTCTTTCCATTACATGTACTAGTATGCTCTGTACATGACATCCTCTCTTTTCTAAATAAAATACTTCCTGTATTTTTAGATAATGGACATTCAGGTGTTTTGCTCATGGCATTAATAAACTATCAAATTAATTTCAACCATATAAACCTACTTTTAATATTTCCACTTAAAAATATACAAACAAATTTCTAAATAACTATATGAAGTTTTCAACTTTAACTTCAGCTTGTATGAAACATTGTTCAACTTATAATCTCTTGTAACACAATAATATCTAACAATAAAAAATTCTTATTTTCAAAACTTTAACTTTTACATTGTTTGTTTGCATGTGTGCGAGTGTATGCGTTTGAACATTTATATCAACATACATCAACATTCATAAATTCACTCATTTCTCATATCTTGAGATTCATTTACTGTCCTTTTCAGTCTTTTCGCTGTCTTCATGTACTAAACAACTACTATCTTCACTGTTACACATACTTGTATATAATGTTTTTGTTTTGATCACTTTTCTTTGTCACCAATGTTCAATTAATCATTACACTAAATCATTCTTCACACAAATAAAACATAATTATTCTTCTGCTATTTGCAATACACTGTTCATGTTGGTTTTTTTTTTCTATTTCACAGTTCACCCCTTGGGGTCATGAGCAATCTTGCCACTGTAGATTGTTCAAACCTATAAAGGGAACAGTGAAAGCCACAGTTGAAAACCTGTCTTTCCTTTATAGGCAAGACAGATTCACTGCGGCAACAGTACCCCTGTTGGAGTGCCGGGGGTTTTCAGTATAAATAGTATCCCCACTTTATGGAAATTTAGTGCTTTAAATTCCCACTGTCGCTGTCTTCCTCATTTACTCTTTCCTATTCCTGCTCTGTCCTTCACTCTGCTATACTATCTTCTTCTTCGCTAGATCAATGACCTACCTTTTTTCTTGAAAACTCTTCCTGGACAAGACTCCTTGTTTGTGTATAAGGTCTGTTGGATCAGCTTGGGAGTGTTGGACGCTTTCTGCCGGGTGGTCACTAGGGCTTCCTATGATTGTACTATTTAGCACTATAGGCATGTTATATGTATGTGTTTTGTTGATGATTTATAATGATATTTGTATTCTATTTTGTTTTTGTAACCGGGGGTTCGCGTAGTTGAGGTCAACCCTCAGCCGTCCCCCGCGTGGGATGTCTTTATTGTAAAGTGACTGGCCGGTGGAGGGCGTTAAATTTTCCCACTGGGGTTGTTTCAGCAGATCTTTTATGCGGATCGGGGGTTGTCCGGTCCTGATTTGGCTCGGAAGAGTCCGCTGGACCTAAAGCAACAATAAATCAATCAATCAATCAATCATTTCACAGTTCTTTGGATACTTTCAGTCTTTACCACATTCAATACTCTTCACTGTACTTTACTGGAGGTCTCACAATTCTACCTGACCTTGTCATAACAGCATTATCACTGTGTGCTTGTGCTGTGCATGCTTGCTGTGTATTAGTCTGTTCTGGAATGCTTTCATTCTCTACTCTTCTTCTTTCTGTTGGTGTATGATTTTGTGTTTGTGGACTGTATGTGAATGACTCTCTTGTGTCTTGTGGTTGAAATTCTACTTGTGTTGGTCTGAGCATTCTTCTGTTTCTTCTGTAATGTACATCTTGCTCATCTTTGACTACATAGGATCTGGGTGTTGTATGAGGATTAACTACTTCTGCTCTTTTCCATTTGTCTCCAAACTGCATCATGATTGGATCACCTGATTTGAGTTTTGACAGTGTTTTACCTGCTTTTCTGTCAAAGTACTTTTTCTGTGTTTTCTGTCTTACTTTCATTGTTTTGTGATTTGAGTTGTTATTTTGTTTTCCTGGTTTGAGTGTTTCTTCTCTCACAGGAAGTGTTGTTTTCAGTTTTCTGCCTAGAAACAATTCTGCGGGTGATTTTCCTGTGTCAAGAGAAGTATTTCTGTAATCTAGCAATGCTTTGAATGGATCCTTTGCTTTGTGAAGCAACTGTTTGACTGTTTGAACCATGCGTTCTGCTTGACCATTGCTTTGAGGATGGTACGGACTTGAGGTTGTGTGTTTGATTTCATATTCTTCTGTGAAATCTGTGAATTCATGACTAAAAAATTGCGGACCATTATCTGTGATTAACTCATCTGGAATTCCATATCTTGCTATCAAGCTCTTCATGTGATCAATTACTTGTTTGCTTTTCAGTTTTTTCAGCTGAATAACTTCTGGCCATTTTGAATAGTAATCTACTACCAATAGATAGTGTATTTGGTTCAATTCAAACAAATCTGCCCCTATCTTTTTCCACGGTCTGTCTGGAATTTCTATGGGTATCATTGGTTCTTTTGGATTTGATTTGGAGACTACCTTCTTCTTTCTTTGACCATTTCCAGACTGCTTCCTTCTCTGTGAGCTTTCTGAGAGGTGTAGCTACTTCAGCTAAGTTTGGTAGAAACTTGCCTAAGTACTGAATGAAACCCAAGAAAGTCATAAGTTCTTTCTTGTTTTCAGGAATGTTCATATTTTGAACTGCTTGGATTTTCTCCGGATCTGCTTTCAGACCTTGACCTGTCAGTATGTGACCTACATACCTGATCTCTGGCTTTCGAATTTCGCATATATGGACTCATTGAACTTCAGACCTGACTTTCTAGCTTTTTCCATCATCTTTTTCAAGCGTTTGTCATGCTGTTTCTCATCTTTTCCCCACACTACGATATCATCCTGAACAGCTTCAGCAACCTCTATGCCCTCTACCATCTCAGACATCACTCTTTGGAAAATTTCGCTTGCCGATACAATCCCAAAAGGAAGACGGAGGAATCTGAAACGACCAAAAGGTGTGTTGAAAGTGCAAAGTTTTGAGCTTTTTTCATCTAGCTTGAGCTGCCAATATCCTGAAGTTGCATCTAGCTTTGAGAATATTTTTGCATCAGGCATGTTTTGAACAATTTCTTCAATTGTTTTCAGGGGGTAATGTTCGCGTTTTACAGCTTTGTTTAGGTCTCTAGGGTCAATGCAAATTCTGAGTTTTGTTGAGGTCTCTACGACAACCATACTGTTTACCCATTCTGTCGGTTCTATTTGTTTGACAATGACTCCTTCTTTGTCCATGCGCTGGAGTTCAGCTTTGACTTTATCATGAAGTGCAACTGGTAGTTTACGTGGTGGATGAACTACAGGCTCAACGTTTGGGTCAATTTTGATTTTAACCTCTCCAGGTAGGCATCCTAACCCTTCAAATGAATCTGGGTATCCAGATTTGACATCTTGAGGAATGCTTGCATGCACCGTGTCAACTCTTTGTATCAGTCCTAACGTCTGACATGCCTCAAGACCTAGTATTGCTGCATTGTCTACCTCTGTGACAAAGAATTCTACTTCATGCTCTTTGCCTTTGCATCTGCATGTAAGTTTTGTTGTCCCTAGTGTCTTGATGCAGTGACCTGAGTATGATTTCAGTTTGATTTTGGACTTTCTCAGCATTTTGTCTTTAAACATCTTGAATGTTTGCTGCGAGATGACGTTGCATTTTGCGCCAGTGTCAAGCTGAAACTTTATCTGCTTTTCTTCAACATCTAGTGTTTCATACCATGCACTACCAACTTTGTTGATGTCTGTGTTCCCTATTGCACCTAGCGTGTATGTCATGACTGTGTCATTATCATCATCATCTGTGCCTGTATCACTATCATCTAGTGCATTTATCTTTCTTCTGTATGTGTTCTTCGTTCGACACATCTTTGCAAAATGATTGGGCTTCTTGCATTTTGTGCACTTTTGTCCTATTGCAGGGCATTCTGCTTTGCTTGTGTGCTTTCTTCCACAACGACCACATTTGTATTGTGCAGATCTGTCATCTTTCTGTTTGTGTTGGCTTTCTTTCTTGTAGCCTGTACTTTTGTCTGCATGTTTGTGATGGACTGCATTGATAGCTGCTGCCTGAGACAATTTCATTTGTTGAAGTTGTGAGCTAGACATTTCTTCAACCCTAGCAATTTCTATTGCTTTCTCTAGTGTAAGTTCACTACAGGTCTACATCTATCAGTTTCTCTCGCACTTTTTCTGACTTAGTGCCGAAAACTATTCTGTCTCTGACCATAGCATCTTCTTGATCTCCATAGTCACACTCTTTTGCCAACAGCTTCAGTTCTGTTACAAATTGTTCACATGTTTCATCATTTGACTGTACTTTACCCTGGAACTTGTATCTTGCGAAGATGGGGTTCGACTTTGGTTCCACGTACTGTTAAAAACGTGTGTAGTACTCTTGTAGAGACTTCTGTTGTTCGTCCGTGAGATTCCATGTCGAAAAGATTTTGCGTCCTCTTTCTCCCACCCACAGCATAAGGTACGAGCACTTCTCCTCCTCGGACTTTGACTTTAACGGTCCCTTGAAGGTGAACATCACGTGGCTATGAAAATTTTTCCATTCTTTTGCGAGATCCCGGGCTGACCAGTCAAATTTAGGTACGTGACTGCTTGCAGACTCCATCATTCCTCTTCTGACACCATGTGTTGTTCTTCTTGAATGTTTGTTTATCAGGCTGTCACGCTACGCAGTTTGCAGTCGTGCGCCTATATATATAGTTTAGTCATCAGCCTGTACATAGAGGTTAAAAGTTACGGTAGTAAGGGGAGAGTATTAGGATAAATTAATTAAGTTTTATAATTAATAAAAGCAGCGAATGAATTGCGCCCGTGCAGAACGCACTATTGTTAGGAAACAGTACGTGGCTATGTTATTATGAGAAGATTGATTGCTGCCATGCGATTTGCTATGTGTGGAATGCGTGCTCTAATCCGGTTTGTTCCTAGAAGTAAATTATAATTGAAATGAGTATATTCTAGAACATTCTAAGTTAACGGTATAAAACCTCTTGCACTGCATATTTTGATTAGGGCAGAGAAATTTTCACATCGCTTATGTAGTAAGATCGGCGTACAGTCAAGTTGGTGGATCTGTGTTTTGTCAAGGTGACAGATAGTGACCATGTCTGTGAGATGTTACTGAACTGAAAACGAAAAGAGTCTAAGTCGGCAGAGGAAGATTATCTAAGGAACACTTTGGGAAGTGTTTGTTTAACTTTCATTGTCTTAAACCGCTTGAATACCTGCTGTGTATTTTCGGTGAAATCCGAGCTACGTACGAGTAACGTCGGGTGCCCTGTGAGGCCACTTAGGACTTCTTGTGCCTGTGTACCACCTTGTAAACCATCTGTGCCTGTGTGTCTGTCACGTCGTTTGTCTGTCTTTGTCTTCAACAGGCCGGAGGAGTCCCACTGGTATCATGTGCAAAAACCAAAAACCAGACTCAGTGTTTGCTGTATGTAGCCCAGCTGGTGTGATGTGATGTGCCACATTCTGTAACGACGCTTTCCTTGAGTCAACCTTAGTTTGAAAGGTTGAGGTAGTCGGAAGGAAAACCTTATTTTGTTTACATAATGCACACACACCCCACAATTCACAACAAATAATTATAACTATCGATAACCAGTTGTAAAAAACAAATATTTATTTACATGTTGTAACTTGTAAATTACAGCAGATTGAAATATATTTAATTTAAATTGAATAATAAATTTTGTCTGTAGAATATTACCTACCTGTTAGAGTAGTCTTGTGATTGTATAGTTTTGTCTGGGGGAATTAATTCGCCAGATCTTTACTAGTTATTAATTTAGATTATTTTCTTACAAATTCTATTTGTATAAAATATAAATTTTCTCTATTGTTTTATATAATATAGACGAATTGTTAGTAGCTGTTTGAAGTTTAAGTGGAACAAGGTTTGAAAATATATAAAGATTTAAAGCAATTGCTTACATTTATTTACTTTGTTAATAAGCTGATCCAGACATAATTATTATAAATCTTTTGTACATTTTGTAGTTAGTCATTTATTTTCATTTTGGATTCATTATCATTATTATTTTGAGCGAATTGTTTTATGTATTAGTTTTGGGTTGTTATTAGAGGGATTGAGGGTTGGAAGGTTGGGAAGGGGGAAAAGGGAGTTAATTTGGAGTGTGAATGTGTGAGTGAAATAAAGAAATTGTCTTGTCACTTCTGGTTTTGTCTTTTAGAGTTTATTTAGGCGTTGGGTTATTTTCTCGTGTGGAAGTGCACGCATGTCGAACCACTGTTGAGGCAGTTGGGACGTGCCACAGGCAAACACTTTATTAGAAGAAAGACAGTGGATTGTTGTGTTACATGGAAGCCATCTTTTATTTCCGTCCCCGTATGTTATTCTTTACTCCAAGAGATGCAACTCTTGTTCTCAACTACTCAACTCAACGTCATTAATCAAAGGTTACTTCCCTTGAACCTATTAAGCTGACTCACCGATCTTCTTTCCATTACATGTACTAGTAGGCTCTGTACATGACAATGGCAAGTTCTTTTTCAAGTTTCCAAGAGACAAAAAAGGTAAATTGCAATCGAAAAACTTCTTTTTTGTGTGTTTATATAGGCCTAAACCAATACCGCATCAGTGTTATTAAAACAATCGGGGAGAGGCTTCAGTGATTCATGTTATATCTATTCTATGTGCTAAAACAAAAACTGTTTGCTTGTTGACAGTTTAAGTTCAAAAGGTCGCTCACTGTTTACGTATTTCTAGGTTGTTTGACTATTATATTTGTGCTTACATTTCAAAAGTAGATGTCAGATTGGCAGTTTGGCTTCGCCAAACTGCAAACTGCTTATGTTAACAAGTTAAATTAGACTAAGTCTGTTTTCCTCTCGTGATCAAATACTGTGCAAGATAACACCTTTACCTAGGCACAAAAATGGTCCTTGATCTGTTGTAGTCCCTTTTCGTTTGAGTGTAAATGGGGAAAAAAAGTAATGTAGAAACTCAGTCCTTGTTCCGATCTGTGAATTTCTGCGCATTAGATCTATATTGCGTGGAATGTTGTAGTCTAGGTTCTGATTGTTCTGTCTGATTAATTAATTATTTTACATGAAGTGACTGATGTTATTAAGCCAGTGATGTAGGAGGTGAGAGGGTTGGGGGTAGGGGGACACCTGATATAAATTAAATTCACACTATTAGTGAAACATTTTGTTATTGTGCTTTATTGTGATTAATGGATTGAATGACAGAGCTCTCTCTCTCTCTCTCTCTCTCTCTCTCTCTCTCTCTCTCTCTCTCTCTCTCTCTCTCTCTCTCTCTCTCTCTCTCTCTCTCTCTCTCTCTCTCACGATTACGAATTTACACAGTTTCGGATAAATGAAACAGTCTGTCATGCATATTTTAATTTTAAAATATCTGTCGTTGATTAAAAAATAATAAATTCCAGGGCAGAAAACGAACCTATGACATACAGACATAAGCAGCATAAAAGCACCTAATAAATGTCAATAAGTAAACATAAACAAAAAAGAAAAAAAGACAGCAGTAGCGGAATGTTAATAATAATGATGGTTAAAAGTGTGGTTTTTGCAAACGTTGCCATAAAAATGTTCTTTTGCAATGGCATAGGCTCAATAAGTTACCACGCACAGATCATTCATATAGCAGATGATGAAATATAGCTAGCCCGAGCAAAGGGAAATAATCCCAATTTTTGTATAGGACATAATGGAAGTTCCCCCTCTTTCCGTAATAAGCTCTTTGGTCTTACTGAGAGAGATCTATGACGGCTTATTAGTGTCAAAAGTCCAGAATTTCAATTATAGTGTAGAATTTTAATTCCATCTTTCAAAATTAAAATTTTGTCACAAAATTACAATTCTATAAAGCCACAATTAAAATTCTGTGAAGTCAAAATTAAAATTCTACAACAAAATTGAAATTATATTTCATAATTAAAATTCTATAATAGAATTAAAATTCTGATTTCCAGAATTACAATTCTGATTCACATAATTACAATTCTGATTTTTAGAATTAAAATTATCAATCGTAATTAAAATTACATGCTCTCATAATTTCACTTGTGACTTTTGACACAAGTAAAGCATGTAAAACGATATCAAAAGTTTAGAATTAAAATTATGATCTAGAATTACAATTTTACTTTAGAATTTTAATTCTATTATTTTATAATTAAAATTATATTCTAGAATTTTAATTCTATACTAGAATTTTAATTCTGAGATTCGAGAATTAAAATTCTACTCTTGAATTTTAATTCTAAGATTTGAGAATTAAAATTCTACAATAGAATTTTAATTCTAAGATTTGAGAATTAAAATTCTACTATATAATTTTAATTCTGAGATTCGAGAATTAAAATTCTACTCTAGAACTGTAATTTTGAGATTCGAGAATTAAAATTCTATTGTAGAATTTTAATTCTGAGATTCGAGAATTAAAATTCTACTCTAGAATTTTAATTCTAAGATTTGAGAATTAAAATTCTACTGTAGAATTTTAATTCTAAGATTTGAGAATTAAAATTCTACTATAAAATTTTAATTCTGAGATTCGAGAATTAAAATTCTACTTTAGAATTGTAATTTTGAGATTCGAGAATTAAAATTATATTGTAGAATTTTAATTCTGAGATTCGAGAATTAAAATTCTACTTTAGAATTTTAATTCTGAGATTCGAGAAATACAATTCTACTATAGAATTTTAATTCTGAGATTCGAGAATTAAAATTCTACTCTAGAATTTTAATTCTGAGATTCGAGAATTAAAATTCTACTCTGGAATTGTAATTTTGAGATTCGAGAATTAAAATTATAGAGTAGAATTTTAATTCTAGATCAGAATTAAAATTCCAGAGTAAAATTTTAATTAGGGGCTTTTCTTCACTTCCACAAAAAAGTGTGTTGACTTTTAAGGTGAAGGTCGGCTTATCGGGGGTTGTTGTTCAACCTCGCCATAATGGTTTATTAATATTAAACCACTTTCGCTATTAGTTTTCCGAGTTATTTACGGTATTGTACGCAATTTTGGGTGCCATGGCTGCTAACTACGGATCCTGGACGCTCGAGGGATTGAAAGGCGAGTCGAGAAGGAGGAATGCTCGGATTTCTGGTAGAAAAGAGGAGCTGATTGAAAGGTGAGAGTGACACTGAGAGAGTACTGAGCTCTAGCCTTGTTCAGCCACAGGCTGCGAAGTCCGTAGGCCTCGCCTCACGGACTTCGCAACATATTATACTTAGTATGTAATTGAGGCGAGGCCTACGGACTTATAGCAGCCTGTGGTTCAGCCTTGTTCAGTTGTTGCTTACACTAACAGTACAAAATTTGTAACAGTCATGATGCTAGTGCAGTATTGAAATATATTATTATAGTATTATACGAATCACTTTTTATCGGCGTAAAATCACAGGGTTAATTTTCATACAGATTTTCATTCTTATTCGACTCCTATTCGACATTGGATCAATCTCACCTTTCACTCCACATTTCGTCCCCGTGTGTGAAGTTTTGAGACCTCAAAGGATATATTGTAACAATAAGCGGTGAGTGTGCTTTGAACTTGAAAATCTGAGTTGGATCCGTGTTTGCTTACAAATGTTCAAATTTGAGCTTTGGAGTCGAATACGAGTACAAATCTGCATGAAACTTAACCCTGTGATTTGATGAAGTTTTGATAACTTGTAAATTTTGTCTTAATGATAATCAATGTATTTACACAGAGGGCTTTGATATATATACAGTTGTCCACAAAGGGATATTTCTCCTTATAATTAAGAAATCGTGTGTAGTAGAAAACAAAAGAGTTCAACAAAAGTGCACACAATGTATAGCATTGAGGATACTTTTTTTCCAAGTGTAATGCCTACTAATGGGATACGACAGTAAAGTTTTAAAAAATAATGCTTTAATTTTTAATTTTCAAGACTATTAAATAATATAAAATTCAAAGCATAGAAGAGAAAAATGCATGCGCATACATTGCACAGCTAAAAGAAAACTAATCAGTATTTTATCATCTCTTTCCTTTGTTGCAGGCTGGAATCTTACGACCGAAATGCTGACTTTGGGCAGAACAACGCAGTCCAGCCAGAGTACCACATGCAGCTACCCACCCCAGCTGACTTTAAAGACATCCACGCTGGCTTGGATGTTCCTCCCACCTCTGCCACGGATGTTTCAACTTATCTTCACACCGTCAGCAAAGAGCTTCACAATGATGAAGCTGCACGGCTCTACAAATGTAGGCACATAAACTTCATGCGTGTTTGTATCCAGGAAAATGCTACATTTGTGAAAGGAGAGGTCAGGGCACAGTTTAAAACGAAAGTGACATACTGTGTGGACGTACAGCTGTGCAAGACTGGTGTCATTCTGCAGGCCCAGTGTGAATGCGCCAGTGGCATGGGTCCAACTGCCCATTGCAAGCACATAAGATGCATGCTGCTAGGCTTGCTGGACTTTGGAGAAAAGAGAACCGTGGACACACTGACAACTTGCACGCAAGTGTTGCAAACATTTCACCAGGCCAAAAAGCACCTTGGCTCTCCAATGAAGGCGGCATCATTACCAATTCATGACAAGAAACTGTTGGCGCATGATTTTGACCCGCGGCCACCTGCACTACGCAGCATGAGCTCTTACTCTGCATTCTTCTATGGCATCATGATGAACTCGGGTACAGTAATACTAATAATAATACAGGATGCTATGTACGCGCCTTTCCCCAAATCAATCAGGATCAAAGCGCGGCGATCTGTACCAACATACACGCTCACCTGTCTCATCCACCCTCACACACACACAACAAATACACATCCATCACTCAAACAGGTGGTGTAAAGGCAGGGAGATCGCTATTGGAAGACGGAAAGAAAATCGAAGAAAATTGTGAATTGATTGGGCACATCCAGTACCATTATTGAAGGGAGGGAGGAAACCGGAGTGCCCGGAGAAAACCCTCGGTGATCTCAATGATCTTGTACCTAAGTCACATATGTTCACCCCTTGCGGGAATCGAACCCGCGACCTTCGGCATAGAAAACCGGCGACTTATCCACTGCGCCACGAGGTCACCCCGATCAGTATTATCAGTAATCAGTATTATGCTACTGTAGTGTTCGTGTTGTTTTGCATTTTGTAGTTATTGATTTTGTTTTAAACACAGGGTGGAGAATTTTCCTCGGATCCGCGGATTTCCGCAGAAGGCATTTGCATTTCCGAGAAAAAATATTGAGTACCGAGATTTTTATTTTTTGTCCGATATATTTTTCGCGGAACACCTCCATGCCGCATCCGTTATTTTGTCAGTCATTCAATGCTTTCAGAGAAAGCGCCCGCCCGCGACTGTTATACAGAGCTGTGCTATAAGGCCTACTATATAGACCTACTATGAGCAAGAAAACAAAATCGGGCGACCAGGACTGGGAACAGTAGCCTATAAAGCGCGCGAGTCCTCCTCCTTCCTTTGTGTTACGCTTCAGCGATTCTTTTCATTTTCTTCCAGGGGGCTTCGCCCCCATGGACCTCCTACCGGGGCTTGGCCCCTGGATTCCACCTGGGCCTAAGGCGGCCGGATTTCAGAGATTTCTTGATTCAGTTGTTCTCCACCCTGTAAACAGTAAAAGTGTATTTTTGTTTATGTTATGCATTGTCTGGGGATTTGTTCTAATAAATGGTTTTAAAGATATTGCCTTTTGGATATTAAAATATATATAGAACAATGGCAATTTTTTATTTAAAAAAAAGAACTACAAGAAGTTTCAGACATTCTTTCCAGTTTATTATTAAACAAATGTTTGCCTATTACTATTAGAAAGCTTTTTCATCTTCTAAATAAAATAAATGTGCCAAATAATCCCTGACAAAATAAACAATTCACTCAAAAATAACTAAGGAGAGCAAATGAGATTCAAAGAATTCAATAAACTATATGTAAGATTTACTTGCTTGTTATTTGAAATGTCCTTTACTTTGCATTTATTGCATGTGAAATTGTTTGTTTGTATCTATGCACTCAGGTGTCTTCAGCGGCGCGCCGGTCATGCAGTGGTACCCCCCTGCCAACCCCTATGCAGTCTTGGCTGACCACACATAAGCGGAAGGGAACACAGTGGAGACCTTTTGGAAGAAAATAGGCCTTGCAGACATGTCTGCTACGAAGAGGCAGGTCATTGAGAGAGACACGGCCGACTCCAAAAAGTTGTGGAGAGAAGAGAGGAGGAAGAGGCTATGTTCATCGGATTTTGGAATGCTATGCAAGCTGACAGATAGGGCAGACAAGGAGAGGTTATGCAAACGACTTGTGGATGCCCCACAGCCAACAAGTGCTGCACTCAGGCATGGAAGACAGTACGAAAGAGTCGCTATTGCCAAGTATGAGGAGGCAGCCCACTGCAAAACCTCAGCCTCTGGTCTTGTTGTCAGTGAGAGCCATCCCTACTTGGCCAGCATCCCAGATAGGCTGGTCTCTGATAGCAAGTTGTTAGAAGTCAAGTGTCCTTATGTAGCAAGAGAGCAAACCATTTCACCTGCCACAGTGCCATATCTGGAAATGAAGAATGATCAGCTTTGTTTGAAGAAATCCCATGATTATTATTTTCAAGTGCAGGGCCAGATGTTTTGTTGTGGCGAGCAGATGAAAAGTGTTGACTTCGCTGTTTTCACTTTGCGAGACTTTGCCATCATTAATGTTGAACGTAATGACCAGTTCATTGGCAGCATGATTGAGAAGCTCGAGCATTTCTTTGAAAATCACTTCAAGCATGTTCTGCTAGAGAAGCTGTTTTTCAAGAAATACAGTGAGCATTTCTGTTGTTAATGAACTCATCACGTTCAACATTTTTTATTGTAAAATGTGTTGTATATCCTGTATATGTGGTAAACAGGACACCAACGTTTTCCATTCTCAAGTATAAAAACGACCAATTTTGACTGATATGTTTTTGTAAAATTATGTTTTAAAATGCATTTTATATAAAATCATAATCATCATTGGATTTCTTTAAACAGTGAAGATCATTCTTCATTTCCAAATACGAATACATCATGTTGAGCAGTATACCTTTAGTAACGTTTGACTGAAAGTAATTCCCATGTTTAAAACAGCCATTACATTTTTGTTATTTTAGAACTTTAATAGAAAGAAGGAACAGACTGCTAATGTTCACTTGTGATGGTAGTGTACGCTTGGAAAAAGTGTCTCTTTTGAAGAGAATGCAGAAGAAACTGAAGTATTGGATTGATATACATACACTTTAAATCAAGTATTGATTATGTGTGCGAGTATACATGCATATGAGTGAGTGTGTGAACGCGCAAGTGGGTGTGTACGTGTGGAAGTGTTTCTTTTTTTTTTAAGAGAATGCAGAAGAAGCTGAAAGTATTGAATTGATATGTATATGCACCTTAAATCAAGTTATGATTGAGTGTGAGAACGAGCGTGTGTGTGCAAGCGTGTGTGAGTGCATAATCTCAACACGATATACTGAGATGCCTTACCTAGTCATCTGTTAGTGTCTATGAATGTTTGTGTTTGCTGAAAGTGTTCGTCATTTGATCGCCTGATATTGACAATTTGTGTGCATTATGTGGGTGTGTGTGCAGCTGATTTCTTAGGAGTTTGTGAGCATTGTTTTTCTGAGTTTGTATAAGTTAAGAATGGATGTGTGCGTGCGTTCCAATATGGTTCAAAGACTTTCTAACGTTAAACATCTTTAGAGCTCTGAAATTCATTATTATCTTCTTTCACCAAGTAATATTTGCTGTACTTCTGCATGTCATTTGGCAAAATAAATAACGGTTGTAATTATATATTTGAAAAAAAACATTAAAAAATTTTGGATAAGAGTTGAAATAAATAAATGTTGCAGGCTCTGAACACCATTAACCACTGTTTTTCTTGCCTAATAAAGTGAGTATGTGTGTGTTTGATGTCTATGTTGTTATTACTTTCATAGGCATTTACATGTTTTATCAACTTCACACACATATAAATAGTACATACTGTCACAGTCGAATGAGTCTATCTTTATTCCACAAAAACAGGAAAATTTGCATAGCAAGTACCCTTCTACAACACTACCATTGCAGAAAGATTTGATTTACCAGATCTTTTAAATCTTGTTAGCCATAAACATACAACTGTAGTACATAAAATAAATTATTATTACTGTTGTTATACAATAAACATACAACTGTAGTAAATAAAATACATTATTATTACTGTTGTTATTCAATTATTATTATTACAATACTTTCGTAGGCACATACACATGTTTTATCAGCTTCACACACATATAAATAGTACATACTGTCACAGTCGAGTCTATCTTTATTCCACAAAAACTGGAAAATTTGCATAGCAACAGTATGCAAGTACAATATTTTCACTGATGCTAACATTAGCCCTTTTACAACACTACCAATTGTAAATTGCAGAAAGATTTCATTTACCAGATCTTTTTAAAACTTGTTTGCCATAAACATACAACTGTAGTAAATAAAATACATTATTATTACTGTTGTTATTCAATTATTATTATTACAATACTTTTGTAGGCACATAAACATGTTTTATCAGCTTCACACACATATAAATAATACATACTGTCACAGTCGAGTCTATCTTTATTCCACAAAAACTGGAAAATTTGCATAGCAACAGTATGCAAGTACAATATTTTCACTGATGCTAACATTAGCCCTTTTACAACACTACCAATTGTAAATTGCAGAAATATTTCATTTACCAGATCTTTTTAAAATTGTTTGCCATAAACATACAACTGTAGTACATAAAATGAATTATTATTACTGTTGTTATTCAATTATTATTACAATAATAATTATCATTATTAGTATTACTTACAAGCATGTTAAGCATCACAAGATACAACATTCTGTCTAAAGTTGCACAAATGAAAGCATACTGATACTATGTGTCTTGAAAGAACAGTCTCAGAAGCACTTAAGACACCCCTAAGTATTTTGAATGTTTTCCTCTGGCCAATCAACCTTTCAATATGCACCCTCTTGCTGGAAATTTTGCGGTCTTTTAGCACCTGTTCATTGCTTAATCTGATTTTCTTTGAAAAAATGCAGGAATGTTGACTTTGACATCTCTTGCAGCAAACAGATCTTGGACATTAAATCCCTTATCAGCCATTATAGAGTCTCCGGGTTCGCACTTTTGTGGCAGATCAGATCTTTCCATGATCTGTCGATCAGATGTTGAACCTCCATATGTGGGTGAAACATAGGAAATAAGTCCTCCTGGTGTGCATCCTACCAACGTTTTAACAGTGTTTTTGTTCTTGTACATGCTAAATGTGGCCCTCTGTGCAATTGGATTGGAAGGTTTTTCTACTGGTATTTCTGTACCATCTAAAATAACTCTTGTGCTGGGGAATTTTCTCTGGAAGTCAATGGGAGCAAAATAATGCACAAGGTTGCTATCAGGCCATGTGTTCAGCTCCCCCCATTGTCGCGAGCAAAAATTGACCCAGGTTATAAAAATATTTTCTGCAGTAGAAACGGACACTCCGCACATTCGGGACAAAGGCAGATAATCAATATCTTGCCGCAGTTTAGCCAACATCAATAAGAATTGATTGCATGGCGAAATGCATAAAACACTTTCAGTGCGCAAATAAGTCAAACAATTCACCGCAGGGCCTAAACTTTAAAATACAGCGTGAAATTTTTCGTAGCTTTCCAGTCCTGTATAGTAATGCAGGAGAGCTTTATCAAACTCTAGAGCATCGACAGATAGAAAAAAAAGGTCTGCTGATGTTTCCTTGTGATGCCTGTGTGCGTCTGGATGTTGTCGTCTCTCTTTCTTCTGGGTGAGTGTGGAGGGAGTCTCTGCTTGGCCTTCAATCTCCTGAAACAAATTACAGGAACATATATCATCTTGAGAAAGTACAACATTCCACTACAGGATGGATCTGGAACTTTAACCTGTAAATATTCTGACTCATTTTCAATATTACATACTACTCTTGTTAGAAACCATGTTCAATCTCCTGAAACAAATTACAGGAACATATATCATCTTGAGGAAGGACAACATTCCACTACAGGATGGATCTGGAACTTTCGCCTGTAAACATTCTGACTCATTTTTAAGATTACATACTACTCTTGTTAGAAACCATATTCTTTACATGTATGTGCAATTTGCTTCAAAAATATTACACAAGTATTACAACAAAAAATACAAAATTAGAACATGTACAACCGTAATGATGATGACAATATTGGAATTTAGAGTTTACAATGTCTCTAGTACCATGGTACTCAATCCAGTGCAAGGAAACAGTTACGAATAATTAAACATGTGATGTAGTGTCTCCTTTTCGACACCAGTAATAAAACAAAAATGTTCATGCTGCCGTCCAGGGTGCTTCAAATAGTGTTTCAAAAGGAGCACATTTAATTTAATTAGAAAATCAAGTCAAAATGTTTGTATAGGTATCTTACCTGTTCCACCACAATGTTGGATCCTGTTTCAAGAACAGCCTCTGTACAACTTGCATCTCCATTGGTAGATATCTCCACTTCCAATTCAGCTTCCAAACAGGGTTCAACAGAGTCAGATGGAGAGGCTCCAGTACTCATGACCTGTTAAAGTACCAAATGAAAATGTAAATTTTTACACAAATCAAACACACATAGGCTGCATGGCAGACATGTCTAACTATACACATGACACAAAAACAATCAAAACAAAAAGAAATTTAAAGTAAAATTGGCACGAGACAAGTCCTCAATAGTCTAGCAACCAATAAATTGAAAAATATAATTTAATAATAAAAATAAAATAAAGTACATGTCGCCTTTGGTAGATAATCATACATGTGTGTATAAAGCTCTACAGTGTCTACAAATAGCAAGGACACAGGAGTTCAGTCCAATATGGACCTTTTTAAGTAATAAATGAAAGGTATGGGTACACAGTCTGAAGCTCTGGCTCAGGATCACTGCCTGTACCCCTTTGCTGCTAGCATCTAGCGTAGAAGTACTAGAAGACACCTCCCATGCAGACTATTACAGTATTAGTATTACATTAAATCCTAGATATATGTGTTAGGCACAATGAAGGATATCAAAATAAATGTCAGCAAATTACCTTTAATCGATCATGGTCTGCCATTCTTTGTTCACGAGTACTCGCTGCAATGCTTCTGGGTTTCATCCATTGAAACACAGTGGGACAAGCACCAGGTTTCAGTCGTCGATTTTTTTCGTGTCAAGCATCCTACCAGAAAACATACACAGGTTAATTAATAAGCTGTCATTATTGGCGAAGTACCACTGAACAGATTTTCAACCTCAGAATAATTGGTGAGAAATACCTACAGCACCAACAACATCTATATCATGTGTTCATAGACTTCAAGAAGGCGTTTGACCGAGTCTGGCATGCAGCTCTATGGGCAACAATGAAAGTGTACAACATCAGCCCTAAAATTATTGAAGTCATCAAAAGCCTGTATGACAAGGCTACCAGTGCAGTCCTCCACAACAGCGCCATCGGGAACTGGTTCAGAACAACAATCGGTGTGCGTCAAGGATGCCTACTCTCTCCAACACTCTTCAACATCTTCCTAGAGCGCATCATGTCAGATGCTCTTGCAGACCATGAAGGCACAGTCAGCATAGGGGGTAGAGCAATCTCCAATCTTCGTTTTGCTGATGACATTGATGTATTGGCTGGAGAGGAACAAGAACTTGAACAGCTGGTACAGAGGCTTGACACCACCTCCAGAGCCTATGGAATGGAAATAAGTGCAGAGAAGACCAAAATGATTACCAACAACACCAATGGCATCAATACGGACATCAAAGTCCAAGGCCAATCCCTCAACACAGTGCATAGCTTCAAATATTTAGGAGCCAGTGTATCAGGCAATGGGTCCCGACAGGAAGTCCTCTCCAGGATTGCACAAACTGCTGCCCTGACAAGGTTGAAGCCCATTTGGAAAGACAGGACCATCAGTCTACATTCCAAAGTAAGACTGCTGCGCTCCCTTGTCATCTCCATCTTGCTATATGCTTGCGAAGCATGGACCCTCACAGCAGATCTGCAACGAAGAATACAAAGCATGGAGATGAGGTGCTACAGAAACTTCTGGGCATTTCCTATACCCAACACCTCACCAACGATGAAGTCCGACAGATCATCACACACGCCATTGGACAACACGATGACCTGCTAACAGTGGTGAAGAAACGGAAACTCCGATGGTATGGCCATGTCACCAGATCATCAGGCCTTGCAAAGACTATTCTGCAAGGCACAGTGCAAGGAGGTAGAAGAAGAGGGAGACCGAAAAAGAGGTGGGAGGACAACATTCGAGAATGGACTGGTTTGACACTAAGCGAAGCCATCAGGCTGCTGAGGACAGAGAAAGATGGCGTATGCTGGTTAAACGATCATCTGTGGTGCCCCTACGACCTTGTGGTTACGGGACAGGATAGGATAGGATAGGTCATTATTGTGAATATTGTTCATGCACATAAAACATAATTTATTGTGATGTACAGGTCAAAGGATATGGATGGTTTAAGAAAGGTGGGAAATGATCATCTACAAGTTTGCTCAATGCAATGGTGGAAATAAAAATAGCCTACTTTGAGTTTGCCAAACAATGAAGCCTAGGCCTACATTATATCTGTGTGGTTGTAACTGAAACATAACTAAAATCAAAATTACTATATACTTAGATGTGCCACTACATACAGCAGTCTACAGTCCTAGGCCAAGTTAGATCTCCTAATAACTGTGCACACCTTTTGAGAGTGTAGAGTACTTTCATTTGCTGATCTGTTCAGTGTTCGGTCATGGGTGACTGTGTATAGAGGTCGATCGAGGTCGATCGACAAGCCCACCAAAATATTAATAAATACATACAAACAGCAAAATAGCCATAAAAGGTGGATGCTTTACAGCTGCAGTGAGCAAAGTATGATTCACTTACCAGTAGATGTTGGCGTATCAAGGAAGTCTGTAGGCAGAAAATGCTTCGGGCATACAACACTGTTTTCTGTCGGAACAATGTTCCTCACGCTTCACTGCCTGAATCCACTTGGCTCGAAGCATCTTCGATTTTGGAAATTTATGACCTACGGGCGTATTACAGCCATATACTATGCATGTGTTTAAAGCGTGTGAGCAGCAAGGGCCTGTATCTGCCTCCACTCTCTGTAAAAGTTTCCATCTGGGTCGTCTGTTAGACGTCGGCTAATCCCGTTTACTACGTTTGTCGCTGCTTGAGCGAACTGATCCAGCGCCATTTTGCAACTGTGCCGAAACTACAATGCGCTGAGCTGCGCATGTGTGAGAAGATATAATTTTAATTCTGGAGTAGAATTGTAATGTTGAAGTAGAATTTTAATTATGGTCCATAATTTTAATTCTATCTTTTGACACTAATAAGCTGTGGAAAAGTGTATCAAAAGGCACAATTTTAATTGTGTCACACAATTAAAATTCTATATCACAATTGAAATTATCAAAACCAACATTTTAATTATAAACTAGAATTTCAATTCTAATATAAAATTGTAATTGTGGGCTTTTGACACTAATAAGCTACGGTGTCAAAAGTCAGAATTAAAATTCTGTTATAGAATTTCAATTCTGCTTTTGATAATTTCAATTTTGTTACACAATTTCAATTCTCGAACATAGAATTTTAATTATGGAAAGTAAAATTTTAATTCTGAAACATAGAATTTTAATTATGTAATAGAATTTTAATTTTGCCAAGACAGAATTAAAATTCTATACTAGAATTAAAATTCTGGGCTTTTGACACTAATAAGCCGTCATAGAGATCTTTCAACGTGTGTCCTCCTGTGAGATTTAGACAAAGACTAACTATCGTCACGCTGGGATCTGCTATCGTGCGAGACTACGAGATTCGTAGCGCCCCTGGCGGGGGTTACGGGTGATTGGTCAGCTGGATGGTGTCACGGCTTATCTAGTGAAGCTGTTGCCTACACATGTGTAGAACAACCTAACTTCTATCGTCTTCTAGTCAGCGACTTAAACTTACACAGGCCAAAGCAGAATGAACGTTGGAGGCAAGAAGCCTTAGTGCTGGGTTGAACTAGCCTCTTGCGACAAATGACTTCAGTGACCTTAACCTTTGCGGCAGAGCAAATGTCATAGTACGAGAAAATCGGCCACTAACCTAGGTAATGTTCCTATCACATGTTTGTCAAAATCGGTTGAATGGTTTTTGAAATAGTCCAACCGAGCGACAGACATTTCGATCGTTTTGATTCCCTCATACTCTTTCAAAGTATGTGGAGGTAAGTGTGGAAACACAAACAGAAATGTGCTCAAGGAGAAAAGAACCACTGGTGTCAGAACCCAACCTTTAATCAGGTTTTTGCACATCGCAAATAAAGTCATTACAAAGTCATTACCAGAGATGGATTACCAGAGATATATAGTGGTAAGAAACTACTGTAACAAAGTTATCAAAAATGCCCAATGAGAATATTTAAAAAAAAGTGTGTAAAAGTAGCAAAACAAATGCTAAGAGCTTCTGGAAATATGTTAACAGCAAACTACAATCAAAATGTAGTATTAGCCCATTAACAACTAGTAGTGGTGACACCGTTATAACAGATAAGATAAAGCTGATACATTGAATCATTTTTTGCAAGTGTATTTACAAGAGAGAAGCTAGATACTATGCCGTCTGTTACTAAATCAGGTAGAAGCAAGGGTATAAATCTTACAGAGGTTGACATAACAGCTAAGCTGGTTGAAGATAAATTAAAAAATTTAGATCCAAATAAGGCCTATGGACCTGACGGTATACCATCGAGAGTACTTATGGAGTTGCATAAAGAACTTTCTATTCCATTGTGCAAATTATTTAATAAATCTATTGGTGAAGGCATTGTCCCTGATGACTGGAAAGAAGAAAATGTAATAGCCATTTTTAAAAAAGGCACAAGAAGCGAACCTAGTAATTATCGCCCTGTTAGTCTTACATGTGTAATTTGCAAGGTACTGGAGGGAATATTACGTGATGTTATAGTAAATTATATGTGTAGCAATAAATTATTTTCTGACTGCCAGCATGGTTTTCGAAAACATAGATCATGTATTACACAACTTTTGGAAGTTATGGAAGACTTTACACTAATGTTAGATAACAAAGATACTATTGATATACTTTATTTAGACTTTCAGAAAGCGTTCGACTCTGTCCCCCACGAAAGATTACTCTTAAAAATTGAAGAATATGGTATAACTGGCAATATCATACAGTGGATAAGAATTTTTTTGACAGACCGGACACAAAGAGTTAGAGTTGGTACAGAATATTTTTAAAAAAAAAGAAGTTTTCAGCGGTATTCCCCAAGGTAGCATTCTTGGACCAATACTGTTCATACTTTTTATTAATGACTTGCCAGAATCTGTGCAAAGTTCATGTAAAATATTTGCAGACGACACAAAATTATATTGTCCTTCAAAAGATCGTCAAATTATACAAAATGATATAAATGAACTACACAAATGGACAGAAACCTGGCAACTATATTTTAATACTACCAAATGTAAGGTCCTTCACATAGGCAAAAACAACCCCCAAAATGATTATTACATGACTGTGTGTTACGTTGAAACGCGAAGGATAGTATGTCTGAAGCGCGCACGATAGATCTAATCGTTTCGTTTTGCGAAGTATTCAATAATGGAGTTTATTTACCTTTGATTTGAGTTTGCGTTGTTGTTAGAAGAAGCTTTGTATAACGTTGGTAATTTTCGTTAGTCGATATTATTGGAGAATTCTCTAGAGTTGCGTGTTTACTGTCGATAGAAATTTCCCGATAAATGTTGAAGTTCATGGAATGTGTGGAAAGATGTATGACGTTAGTCAGTGATGACGAACTTTATTTTGATTGGTGGTAGTGCGTCATCTACCGTGTTCTAAATTGTTCTGGAGTATCAAGAGACTATTTAAGCGCCGCACTGTTTCAAAATAGGGTTGAGAGTGTTGTTGTTGATAGTGAGTTGGAAAGTAAAAAGTGGAGAGTGAAAAGGTGATTGTATGCAGTTGTTGATGTGTGCTGAATAAAAGTGGAAAACTTCATACGTCGACTCCAGACTTGTTGATGAGTGAGCAGGCTGCGTGGATAAACGAATCTGAGTTACACACCTATCAGGAATTCAAGCATAGGGGCTGAATCAAATACTGATAGAAAAACACCATCATCAAACGGAGTGTAACATTTTGGGGGTCAAGTCGCGATCCACGTCATAGCCAAGGGTTCAACTGCTACAACAAGCGAGTCAACGTTACGAGAGGCAGTCATCGAGGGTAGCCGCCAACGTTGCGTTGGGAGGGGCCAACATACTGGGACTACATCCGATAGATTCGGGTTGACTGCAAAGGCGTGTAGTCGCTGAAGAGTTGCTTCGCGAGCGAACAACAGATCGGGACTACATGGCTGCCGCAAGACTACGTCGAGGGACAGTCTCGGAGCTACATCGCCAGTATTAGAGAGAGCGTCTACTTCAGCACAGGAGCGTGTACATCAACACCAGCGTGGTGCAGCGTCGCATACGACGAGGACAGCAGGGCCTGCGTCAGCGAAGGCGACTAGTGGCAAGCATCAGCGCTACTGCAGAAAGCGCGCTGTTCTAGAACAGTCTAGAAAGGTACAGCACAGTCAAGAACTTTCCAGAAAAGAACTTTCCAGAAAAGAACTTTTCCAGAAAAGAACTTTCCAGAAAAGCATCAAGATGGCTGACTTCTGGCAGAGAGGGGTTGAACTGAATCTAAAAGGCAAACAGCTGACAGAGTACGTCAAGTCTCAAGAGAGAAAATGGCGTGAAGAAAGAGAAATAGAATTAGAACAGAAGCGTCTAGAAATTGAACAGCAGCGGCAAGAAAAAGAAGAGCAACGACGTCGTGAAGAAAGAGAAATAGAAGAGCAGCGACGCCGAGAAGAAAGAGAGTTCGAAGCGCAGCGTCGCCAAGAAGAAAGAGAGGAACAGCGTCGGCGTGACGAAATGGAAGAGAGACGACTTCAGTACCAGCTAGAGTTGGCGCGTATCGAAAACAATCAGCATGCGCCACAAGTCGTCAGCGACCACATGGCTCCAAAATTGCCAGCCTTCGTCGACGGGAAGGACCAGATCGACAGCTATCTGGCGAGATTCGAAAGGTTCGCGGAAAGCTCCAACTGGCAACCTCGAGACTGGGCGATTCGACTAAGTGCACTTCTGACGGGGCAAGCACTCGACGTCTACACCAGATTGTCGGACGATGACGCTAAAGACTACGACGTCTTGAAAGAGGCCCTATTGCAGTGCTACAACTTTACAGAGAAGGGCTACCGTAAACGCTTCCGTGAATGCCGGCCTAAGTCAGACGAGACACCAAAGCAGTTTGTGGAGCGCCTGTCGTCATATCTACACAAGTGGGTGGAATTATCAGGCAAAGGGAAGACTTACGATCTGATTGTAAGGGAGCAATTACTCAACGCCTGCCCTAAGGACCTCGCGATCCACTTGGAAATACAAAAGTTGCAGACGCTAAAAGACGTTGCTGAAGCTGCTGAAAGATATCTCCTCGCTCACGGAAAAACGCTGGGTCCACCCAGCGCGACGAAACATTTTCAGAAGACTGGAAACCATGTGAACCAGACCCAGGGGAGCCAGACGAGCCAGAAACAGGCGGACTCCACGCCTCCTCCCAGGGAAGGGCATTCAAGAGGCTGTTTCACCTGCAACGCTACAGACCACAGGGCGGCTAATTGTCCTCAAAACAAAAGTAGCGGACAGCGGGGCAGTACGGACAACGCAGCGGCGGGCAACCGGCAGAGGCGGTTCTCCAATCAACGGCAAACCAGTAGATCTGACCATCAAGTGTGCGGCGGGAGCGTCATTCTTCCAAGTGAGACCGAGCGCGCAGCTACTCCTGCGGACGTGCAAGAGTGCATAACTGATGGCCACCTTCTCCTTGCCAACGGGAAATCCATCCCCGTCGTCGCCAGCGCAGCTGTGACCGTCCAGAACATGCCTGTTTCAAAGGGACGCGTCGGAAATCATGAAGTGACTGTCTTAAGAGACTCTGGCTGCAGTGGGGTCATCGTCAGAGAAGACCTAATCGCTAAAGAACAGTTCACTTGCGATTCTAAATGGACACTTGTGGCCGACAGCAAATGTGTGAAAGCGCCAGTTGCGAAGATTCAAGTCAGCACCCCTTTCTACATAGGCGAAGTAGAAGCGGTTTGCCTGAAGAAGCCGCTGTATGATTTGATGATCGGGAATATCGACGGCGCGAGACGACCCGACGACCCCGATTCAGAATGGAGTCCTGCCTCAACCCAACGTGTCGAAGTTGTGGAGGAGGATCCATTGCCATTTCCCGATGGAGACCTTACAGAGCTGCTACGGGACAATGTGGCTACTCCGGCTCAGCCCTGCCGACCAGAGATCGTCGGTGCTGTTACTACCAGGGCCCAGGCCAAGAGAGACAAGACGTCTACGCCACTGAAGGTCGCCGACAACTCCAAAGCTGCCATCGTGGACAGAGATAAACTGATCCAGCTCCAGGAAGCTGATAGCACTTTAAACAAGTACAGAAACCGCCAAGACCACGTGACCAAGGGCAGTGGCACGGTCTATTTCGAGGTGAAGGCCAAGATCCTGTACAGAATCTTTCAGCACCGGAGGGTCAACGGAGGGAAACCACTACGTCAAGTCTTGGTACCGTTACCCATAAGGCGCCAAGTGATAGAAGTAGCACATGACTAAATCATGGGAGGTCACCTAGGTATCAAGAAGACGTCGGATAGAATCCAGGCGGTGTTCTACTGGCCAGGACTTCATGCGGACGTCAGCCGTTTCTGCCGATCATGTGACATTTGCCAGAAGACCATACCTCGAGGAAGGGTCCCGAAAGTGCCTATGCAGAGGATGCCTCTGATCGACCGACCTTTCAAGAGGGTGGCCTTAGACTTAATCGGCGAAATAAGACCTCCGAGTGAAGAAGGTCATCGGTGGGTACTGACTTTAGTGGACTATGCGACTCGGTACCCAGAAGCAGTGCCTCTGAAGAAGATTGACACTGAAACTGTTGCAGAGGCACTGGTGGACATGTTCAGCAGACTCGGAGTGCCTGAAGAGATTCTGACAGACCTCGGGACGCAGTTCGTCTCTGACTGCATGAAGGAGGTCAACAGACTGCTGAGCATCCGGCATTTGACTACGACACCCTACCATCCAATGTGCAACGGGCTTGTCGAGAAGTTCAATGCTACGCTGAAGTCCACCCTGAAGAAACTGTGCAGCGAGCAGCCCAGACAATGGCATCGCTATATCAACGCCTTACTTTTTGCCTACAGAGAAGTACCGCAGGAGTCCACCGACTTTTCTCCGTTCGCGCTGCTGTGCGGAAGAACCATCCGAGGGCCGATGCACATCATGAAAGAACTGTGGACGAAGGAAGTGGACACCCCAGAGGTGAAGAACAGTTACCAGTACGTGTTTGAGCTACGAGAGAAGCTGGAGCAGACTCTCGAGATAGCCAGAGAAAACCTGAAGAAGTCCCAGGACTGTGGAAAGCACTACTACGATCGTAGGGCTGTGAACAGGAAGTTCAAACCTGGCAACAAAGTGCTGGTGCTGCTACCTACCGATCATAATAAGTTGCTGATGCAGTGGAAAGGCCCGTACGAAGTGGAGACCGTGGTGGGGATCAACGACTATAAGGTGAAGGTCGGCCAGCATTCCAAGATATACCACGCCAACCTCCTTAAGCTTTACGTGGAAAGGCCATCAGAGACTGTGCATGCAGCAACAGCAGCTGAGATCGACAACAGCTTTGACAGCGAGGAACTGTTGGAACTTGGAGACTTCCACAGCAAAGAAGGCATCGATGATGTTAAGCTAGGACCGAGCTTGACGGAAGGTCAAAAGTTGGACCTTATGGGCGAGTTTCCCCATAACTTCAATGATGTCCCAGGCTCTACGACTTTGGTCGAACATGAAGTCCACCTCACTTCAAATATCCCTGTTCGATCCAAACCATTCCCGATCCCTTTCAAGGCCCGTGAATCCTTGAAGAAAGATATCGATGAGATGCTGAAGATGGGCATCATCAGGGAGTCCAGTTCCCCCTACGCGTCCCCTGTCGTGGTCGTGAAGAAGAAGGACGGGAGCAACAGAGTATGCATCGACTACAGGAAGGTTAATAAGATCACCGTCCTCGACCCCGAGCCGATGCCTACTGCAACAGACCTCTTCCGCCAACTATCGGGAAGTAAAATATTCTCAAAGATTGACCTCAGCAAGGGTTATTGGCAAGTCCCCGTGTGTCAACAGGACATACCAAAGACTGCTTTTATAACTCCTGATGGGACGTACGAGTGCCTTAGGATGCCCTTTGGTATGGTCAACAGCGGAGCTACCCTAAAGAGAGGAATGAGAAAGATGCTCAAAGGGATGGATAACGTCGTGTGTTACTAGGACGACCTGCTAATCCACACTCGCACCTGGGAAGAGCATCTGCAGACCTTGAGGGAGCTATTTCACCGTCTGACAGAAGCCAACCTGTCCGTGAGACCCAGCAAGTGCATTCTGGGAGCTGACCACGTCGATTTCATCGGACGATCGATGGAAGAAGGAGACAACGGAGGATGCACTGACTACAGGAAAGCCCACGAGATCACCGTCTTTGACCCTGGGCCGATGACAACTGCAACGGACGAGGGCGTCGTTTCCTTGCAGATGAGAAACTTTGACTGTGTGTGAATGAACTGTGAACACTGACAGTTTTCAGACAGTCTGAAATAACTTTTAATTCTGTACTTTGTGCATTACGTTTCAACGTTGTTGAAAGAAATTAAGTAAATTTCTTCTTGAGTGGGGGGTTATGTTACTTTGAAACGCGAAGGATAGTATGTCTGAAGCGCGCACGATAGATCTAATCGTTTCGTTTTGCGAAGTATTCAATAATGGAGTTTATTTACCTTTGATTTGAGGTTGCGTTGTTGTTAGAAGAAGCTTTGTATAACGTTGGTAATTTTCTTTAGTCGATATTATTGGAGAATTCTCTAGAGTTGCGTGTTTACTGTCGATAGAAATTTCCCGATAAATGTTGAAGTTCTTGGAATGTGTGGAAAGATGTATAACGTAAGTCAGTGATGACGAACTTTATTTTGATTGGTGGTAGTGCGTCATCTACCGTGTTCTAAATTGTTCTGGAGTATCAAGAGACTATTTAAGCGCCGCACTGTTTCAAAATAGGGTTGAGAGTGTTGTTGTTGATAGTGAGTTGGAATGTAAAAAGTGGAGAGTGAAAAGGTGATTGTATGCAGTTGTTGATGTGTGCTGAATAAAAGTGGAAAACTTCATACGTCGACTCCAGACTTGTTGATGAGTGAGCAGGCTGCGTGGATAAACGAATCTGAGTTACACACCTATCAGGAATTCAAGCATCGGGGCTGAATCAAATACTGATAGAAAAACACCATCATCAAACGGAGTGTAACACTGTGAACGATGTACAGGTATCAGTGACTAAATGTGATAGCGAAAAAGATTTAGGAATAACATTTGACTCCATGTTAACTTTTGACTGTCACATTAGTGAAGTAATTAATAAGGCAAATAAAAGCTCTCGGAATTATACGGCGTTGTTTCTTGTATCTAGATAGATCATCATTTGTACAACTTTACAAGTCCTTGGTTAGACCTCTTCTAGAATATGGCAATATTATTTGGTACTATTTATTAAAGAGACAGTCCGCTGCTATTGAGCGTGTACAAAGACGAGCAACTAAAATGGTTCCAGGACTGAAAGATATTTCTTACAGAGACAGACTGGAATCATTATGTCTGCCAAGCCTAAAAGCCAGAAGAGTGAGAGGAGACCTAATACAAACTTATAAAATTTTAAATAACATTGATGAATTAGATACTAACAAATTTTTTTAACTAAACAAATTTGATATAACAAGAAACTCTGTTAACAAATTATTTATTAAGCATAGCCATACTAATCTTCGAAAACATACTTTTAGTAATGGAGTTGCACCTCTATGGAACACACTTCCACAAAATATTAAACAGGCAAAAACTCTGAACAGTTTCAAAAATCTTATTGATGAACAAGAAATTTTAAAATCTATAAAATACGATTTTGATAGTTGAGCGTCTTGAGCCGGCTTAAATCAGACCTGAAATATATGCGCTAAAGATGGGACATTAAATAAGCAGTGAGGCTTAATGATCACCATGATCTAGTCCCTACACTACTACTACTACTACTACTACTACTACTACTACTACTACTACTACTACTACTACTACTACTACTACTACTACATTGCAAGGTCCATTGTTTAGGATAAGTGCGCATTAAAAAATGTCACCGTTTTTGTGGTCCCATAACTCATCACGCCAACGAAATGAGCCAAGTAAAGAAAACAAAACAAAATAAAGCCAAACAGGAACAATTGTCTATCACAGTAGGAGTAACGTCCACAATAAACAAATGAAAAATGTAATTATTTTACCGCCAGTGACAGAGGCATCCACAAAGCATACACACGCGCGCGCACACGCACACACACGCAAAGAGAGAGAGTGAGAGTGAGAGAGAGAGATGTCAATAAAAGAATCCAACAATGAACTTTCGCAGCTTACCTGTAAGAAAACACACGTCAGCGATGTGGTTGCCAGTGAGGTCCAACTGTTCCAAGCTGTGTGGAAACCAGGTCCAGTTGACGCCAGTCCAGCCATTCCGCCTCAGCTGCAACTCACGCAGACCAACGAATCGCTTCAGTAGCTCTGCATTGGTGACGTCATCACTTACGTAGTTCTCGTTGACGTAAAGACGCATGACGTCATCCGGCAGTGACGATGGGACTGACGTCAGATTCAATCGGTTGCAATCGGCTGTTAAATGACTTTGGTCGTCATACTGCAGGTGGCAGTATGGATGTTCAGCGTCAGCAAGGTTGGCGTACAAGGCCACAACGCAGCACAGAGATACAACTAGTGAAGTTAACATATTGAAGATAGCAGTCTTGTAAACTTTCTCCAGTCACTGTGGCAATTCTAGCCTGGTCCTAGCTGCCGTGCGCTTGTGGATAAGAGTCCAGATACAATTCAACAAATGTATATTACCATAAGGGATGTGTAGGCCAATACACTTCAAAGCTCACACACCACATTCCCACAGGACGCTCAACCCCCTTTTTAAACTCCAATTTCTATGCCAGGCTCTTGAGTTGCAAAGTTAGCTCAAAGCTGTCACGGTGCAATCGTCCTAGTGTATACTACTTCTTCCTGTTTGCACCTGCTGTCAAACGTTTTACTGATAGCAAAAAGCAATTCAAGGTCCCCGTTTTGCGCTCTTTCAACAAGGAAGAAGAAGGAGGGGGAGAAATTGAAGAAGAGGAAATTGAAGGAGAAACTGAAGAAGAAGGAGAAGAAAAAGTAGAATCTGAAGAAGAAGGAGAAGAAAAATGAGAAACTGAAGAAGAAGGAGAAGAAAAAGGAGATACTGAAGAAGAAGGAGAAGAAAAAGGAGAAACTGAAGAAGGGGACACTGAAGAAGAAGGAGAAGAAAAAGGAGACACTGAAGAAGAAGGAGAAGAAAAATGAGAAACTGAAGAAGTAGGAGAAGAAAAATGAAAAACTGAAGAAGAAGGAGAAGAAAAATGAGAAACTGAAGAAGAAGGAGAAGAAAAAGGAGAAACTGAAGAAGAAGGAGAAGAAAAAGGAGACACTGAAGAAGAAGGAGAAGAAAAAGGAGACACTGAAGAAGTAGGAGAAGAAAAAGGAGACACTGAAGAAGAAAGAGAAGGAAAAGGAGACACTGAAGAAGAAGGAGAAACTGAAGTAGAAGAAGAAGGAGAAGGAGAAACTGAAGAAGGAAGGAGACGGAGGAGGAAGGGGAACAACAATGACTGAGCACCGAAGTTGATAAAGTCCATATCCACCATTGGCGATATGGCAGGCGGAGGATATCAAGCCCAGGGAACAGGCAGTGTGGTGGGCACCTAAATCAACGCTAAACCTCCAGAGCAATCATACTGCTAAGTGGGACAGTGAGAAATAACCACCTTTTTCCTGCCCACCACAGGATTTGCACTTGGGTCATCACACACCGCGCACCGCCAGGCGAACGATCCACCGTACAGATAGATACAGGATGAAGTGACTACGAAGAGGAGAACAAACAAAGGAAGACGGAGAAGGAGGAAGCAGAGAATGAGGGGTGAGGTGGGAGGATGGAACAAACGTTAAAATAAATTATTAAATTGAACTATGATTTTAAAAAAAGCAAGTTTATAAAGATTACTTACCTCACAGCCCAATATAAAGCTACAACAAGTAGGAGTACAATCTTATCCAGTGAGTCCAGGCGCAATACTGTGCAGTCTTCTCACTGCAAGCAGTTTTAGTAGTAGTACAGGGGTCGAATTCATGGCCCGTTAAATTATAGGCGATGGTTAACGTTACCAACATTGGTTTTGTAACCAACAATGGTATCGTTAACCATCGTTTAGCAGATCGCTATTCATGAGCGAATGTCCACCCATTGGTACGTAACCAAGGCTATTTTTGGGCTGTGCGGGAATATCCGTAAGGGGGCATTATTCAAGCAGCTGTTTTCCTTAATCTTTCGTCAACAAAATATAAAAATGGCTGTGGCAATGGCAAAGAGAAAAGCAAACTTTTCGTACACTGAAACTAATGTTCTCCTTGAGAACGTTATAGAATTTAAACATATACTGATGGCAAGTTTATCAACTGATGTCACGAACCGCCTGAAAAACGACTGCTGGAAAAAAATCGCCGAAAGAGTGACTGCAGTTGGTAGTGCGAACCGAACAGCCGAAGACGTGAGGGAGAAGTTTTATAACCTTAAAAAAGACTATCGGAATCGTGCAGCCGCACGATTAAAGTCTGGCAATGGTGGCGTGATTAGCAAGCCTACCGACAGCATGCTGGATATCATAGTGAGCAAGGAGAGCGAGCTTTTTGTTGGGGTGAAAGGAGAGAAATCACTTTTGATCACTTTGTAGTTTGTAATGTTACATTTTGGTTTTAGACTGAGGTGTCAATTTCTGCCGTTTCTGGGTAGTTTGGAACTTGAAATGTTGTCTTTATTTCGTAGGGTTGCATTACCCTACGAGTATAAACTATACAGATACACAATAAGCCTACACATCACCAGTCAAAATCCAACAACAATATTTTAATAATAATAATAATAATATTAAACCGTTTTATTAATATGACAGATTATTAAAGGTGCCAGAGGCATAAAAACGAAGAGTGAGACACACATGTAAAAGTGGTGACAAAACGCCTTGCCGATCACACAGTTTCAGTCTGTCTACCGCGTTCGTTAACGTGATGATGTCATGCCGACGAAAACGAAATTTTGATCCACATCATCAAATTTGTCAAGTGGATTACTTCTGTCGCGAAATACTCTCTCTCTCCTCGGAGCTCGTCTCTGTCGAAGTTGCCACCAAACGATGGCCGCCATTTTTAACCAGAGTTCCATTGGTTATCGGGTGG
>CM072514.1:87981032-88036032 GCA_036898135.1 Oncomelania hupensis | reverse complement strand
AACTCAGTCCTTGTTCTGATCTGTGAATTTCTGCGCATTAGATCTATATTGCGTGGAATGTTGTAGTCTAGCAAGTTGGTTCTGATTGTTCTGTCTGATTAATTAATTATTTTCCATGGAGTGACTGATGTTATTAAGCCAGTGATGTGGGAGGTGAGAGGGTTGGGGGGTAGGGGGACACCTGATATAAATTAAATTCACACTATTAGTGAAACATTTTGTTATTGTGCTTTATTGTGATTAATTGATTGAATGACAGAGCTCTCTCTCTCTCTCTCTCACTCACTCTCTCTCTCTCTCTCTCTCTCTCTCTCTCTCGGGGGTCAAGGTCGACCACGAAAGATGGAGCAGCTACATTTTTTCACGGTGATAATTAGAGCGTCTCTTTTTAAACTGTATGTGATAATAACCAAAGTTTGTGTCTCATTAGTTGTGGTGGTGAAAGTAGAACAGTGATTGCACCAACATTTCTTCGAAAATGATCGACGTAGGTCAATGGAGAGCCAATATTGGCTGTTTTCATCTGGCTTGTGTAGCGAGACATTTTTTGAACCGGTTTTGTGTTCAGTATGGAGACTGTTCTAGTGTCAGTGTCAGCGACGTGTGCATTACTTGGGTATGCCTTATTTTGCTTGTGAACATTTCGAACTGTTTAAAACATACTGCTGTGAATGCTGTGTTCATGCCATTCCCACCCCCGGGGACTGTGATTAAAAATACTTCAATTGTGGTTTTTGAAAGTGATGACCTTGGATACCTGCCATTGGCAACCTTGTCACAACTCGGACAATATGCACCATCTTTGTGCATGGCAGTGTTTGCGTTCGCTATACGGCGCCTGAGATTGAGCAATGACGTTGAGGAAAACCCCGGACTTGTTGGTAGTGGCAGTGGTAGTGGGAGTGGTGATGTTAGGGGTGATGAGACAGTGACAGTGGCTGACAGCATCAAGCAGTTAGAACAATCATTGCAGCAGAAGTTGGATGCCATCTTGACCACCATGCAAACACAGGCTGACACTATGAGACGACAAGAAGATGCACTAAGTAGACAAGAAATTTTGCTGAAACGGCTTGGTGAAGAACAAGATGAGATGAAGAAAAAGATAACCGATCTATGTGATGAAGTGACTGATTCTAAACGTTGTATAGAGAAAAATGAACAGTCAATTTCAAATCTGACATCCAAACAAGACGATATGTTTCAAGTTGTTGCTGATTTAGAAGCTGAAGTTGATCGACTTGAGAGTTTTTCTCGCCGTAATAACGTCCAATTTTATGGTATACCCGAGGATGTTGGTACCAAAGAGGAAGACTGTGTGGAGGCAGTGGTGAACGTGTTACAGACTTACATCCCTGATAGAGAGTGGCAGTCAGACGTTATCGAACGTGCGCATCGCCTTGGCAAACCTAATCCCAAGAATCTCAACCCCCGACCTATCATTGCCAGATTCCAGCGCTGGGGCGATGCGATGCGTCTTATGAAAGACAAGGATGCCAGATACGACATGCAGAACGACGGATTGAGGGCGACTCAAGATCTTACCATACGACAGAATCAGAAGCTGAAGCGACTTAGGGAGGAGGGGAAAGTCGCTTACTACGTCAATGGCAGACTACGCATTGAAAAACCTTCTCCCACAAACTCCGATCGTCTTACGGATGACAGAAACGAAAGCAGGCCGGGTAACATCGGTCTGTTGACAAACAACGACACGTAGGGGAACTCCGAGCAACAGCAGAATCAGCCAACCAGCGAAGCAGAAATAGCCAGTGACGTCACCGACTTGCCCGGTCCCCGTGATGTCAGGCCTGGGAACGATGTGCAGAGTGTAGAGCAGTGTGACAACAGCGAGGGGCGTTGGCTGATGTCATCCAATCGTAGACAAGCACAGGTGTCGAGAAAGTTATCAGCACGTGGAGGGAGACAGCAGAGAGGGGCCCACTCGTCCTACTTTCAGAATGGGCGTGGAACACCAAAATATGGCAAACATACCTAGGGATCAGGCCGAGGCCTATACGATGACCACACAGATAAAGACGACACACAAACTCATATCACAAATACACATGACCTAAATAAAGCAACAAGTGACAATAAGAAAACCTCTTTTTCATTTATTTTTTGGAATATAAATGGGTTGATCTCCAAGCTAACTGACCCAGACTTTGTGGATTACATTCTTTCTTTTGATGTTTGTCTTTTGTCTGAAACATTTACAACGCCAAATTTTGATTTTAGTGTTTACTTTAAAGACTTCATTGTCCTCCATTCGCCGGGTGTAACAGTAAAGTTGTCTAAAATGGGGCATGTTTCAGGTGGAACTGTTATGATAATAAAGAAGAGTTTATCAAATTATGTTGAAATCATTGAAACTAAATGTGAACATATTCTGTGTACAAAGATAAGTAAAGAATTGTTTGGTTGTGATAAAGATGTGGTGTTTATTGGTTTGTATAATCACCCAGTGGGCAGTGCGTTTTATGACAGGAAAGACTATGATTGTACACTGGAGCTTCTGGAACAGTTTATTTTGTCTTTGATGGAAGCTGGGCATGATGTTTACTATTTAATTGGTGGTGATCTGAACGCACGGATTGGTGAATGGTGTTTGGATGTAGGAGTGAATGATGATGATGACACTGATGAAGATGATGAAAGTAACTATGAAAGAAAAACGCTTGATTCTGTGACAAATAATTTTGGCAAACTTTTAATACAGTTTTGTTCTATGTTTAAGTTATTGCCACTGCATGGTTTGATGAATGGTTCGATGAAACAAAGTTTTGATGACAAATTTACTTTTCTTTCCGAAAGAGGAAACAGTACTATTGATTTCTTTTTGTCGTCTGTACAGTTTGTTGAATATGTAAAAATGTTGTCAGTTGTTGACAGAATCGAATCTCAACATATGCTTGTTCGGCTTGATGTTTATGCTGTCCAGAAAATAGTATCTGATGTAAATACAGAGAACAAGACAAGTACAAGTAAATTTGAGTGGGATGCATCAAAAGTCCAAAACTTTTTGAGTTTTTTAACATCGGATGTAGGTCAGTCTGCTATTGATAATGCTACTGAGTCTATTGATGACAATACCGAAACTGCTTTAGATATTTTTATAAGCACCCTGTTGACAGCGGGTCAGTGTATGCGACGCACTGTATACTTTGGTGGACGCTCGCGGTGTACAAATCGCTGGTTTGATGCCGAGTGTCGTCAAACAAAGCGTGGTGTTAGCCGTTTGCTTAGCCGGTATTCCCGCACTAAAAAACTAAGTGATAAATTGTTTTACTTACAGAAGAGGTCTGAATATAAAATCATGATACATGAAAAAAAGAAAGCATATAAAAAATTGATGCAAAATTCGTTATTAGAAAATAGAAATAATTCTGCTAAATTTTGGTCTACTATAAAAAGGTCTCGTCCAACGGAGAGAAATCGTGCAGAAATAAGCATTGGTGTTTGGAAAGAACATTTTGAAAAAGTGTTGGGGCAGCATTCGGCATCAATGAATGATCATGAAGAAGACCAAATAAATGAACAAAACGAAGACGATGTTTATGTTTATGAATTGGATGAAGATATCTCCCTATTGGAAGTAAAACAAGCTATTCGTAAATTAAGATGTGGTAAAGCACCAGGTAGTGATGAAATACCAGCAGAATTTTTGAAAGCAGCTGAAGATATTATATCCCCCTTTTTGCTAAAATTGTAGACCAAATGGTCAAAATTGTCCCCTATACACAGTGTGTCCGGGGACGTTAATTCACCCAACCAACCAACCAACTAAAATTGTATAATTGTATCTTTCGTACAGGTATTTTTCCACAGCAATGGAGTCAGTCTATTATTGTCCCACTGTTAAAAAAAGGTGATGTACGGAACCCTGAAAATTACAGAGGAATTTCCCTCTTGAGTATCGTAAGCAAAGGTTTTACATCAATTTTAAACAAAAGATTGTACAAGTGGGCTGAAAAAGAACATAAGATCTGTGTAGAGCAAGCGGGATTCCGTAAAAACTATGCAACTGTTGATAATATTTTCACACTTTTTTCTATTATCAAGAAATGCCTCTTTGGGCAGCGGAGATGTAAACTATATGTTGCTTTCATTGATTATTTAAAAGCTTTTGACTCTGTGGATAGAGACAGTTTGTGGGCCGTATTACAAAAGATCAAAACTTCTTCAAAAATGCTACGTATGCTGCAAGGGATGTACAGTTCTGTTCAGTCTTGTGTCAGATGGGGTACTGAAATGTCAGATTTTTTTTATTGTTCTGCAAGGGTCAAACAGGATTGTTTGTTGTCTCCCCTGATCTTTTCCTTGCTAATAACTGATGTGGCTGACAAGGTTATGCAGGGGGGAAACATGGTTTTCAGTTTCTACCTGGCTTGCAAGAAATCTTTCTGTTATTATTTGCTGACGACATTTGCTTGATCTCTACCACACCCGCTGGCTTACAAAATCAATTAGTTACCTTAGAAAAAGCTTCAACATCTCTTGGACTTTCTGTAAATTTAAAGAAAACAAAAGTAATGGTATTCAGGAAAGGTGAACATTTGGCTAAAGCAGAAAAATGGAACTATCAAGGAAAAGAAATTGAAGTTGTAAACAGCTACAAGTATTTAGGCTTTACTCTTACAACAAAGATGTCTTTTGATATTGCGCTCCAAGAGTTTGCAGGCACAGCCAAAGGTAAGGTGGTGGAGATCATGAAAACAATGTGGAGTTTGGGAAGCATGGATATAAATATTTTCTTTAAGCTGTTCGATGCCCAGGTTAAACCTATGCTTCTGTATGCAGCAGAAATATGGGGCATTACACGATTTCATGCTATTGAATCTACACATTTGTTTGCTTGTAAGCGTATTTTGAGTGTGTCTCCCAGGACCCCAAATGTCATGGTTTATGGAGAACTTGGTCGTTATCCACTGTTTATTGACAGTGCTCTAAGTGCAGTCAGATACTGGTTCAAATTGCAAGACATGCTTCTTGTTAGACTACCAAAGCAAGCATATGAAATGGACAAAAACAGATTTTTGAGACTACCTGTAGGTCAGACTGATGTACATAACTGGGCTTACAATATAAAACACTGTTTTGACATGTTTGGTTTTTCTCATGTTTGGTTGAACGGTGGAGTAGGAAATAAGAAAGCTTTTTTACGTGTTTTCAGACAACGTATGATAGACTGCTACAAACAGGAATGGTTTAGTAAATTAATGGATAGCGAAAGGTTCTCAGTGTATGGTTCCTTTAAATCACTCTTGCAGTGTGAGAAGTACTTAACAGATATTACTATAAATAAGTTTAGAAATATCTTTGTAAAGTTACGTCTAGGCATTATAGACTTGAATGGAAATAAAAGATACAGAGTTGTTTCAAAGGCATGCCCTTTCTGTACGGCTGTTGAAAATGAAATGCATTTTTTGTGGTATTGTCCAGCGTATAAGGATATTCGTGAAAAGTACATTTTGAGGCACTTCAATGTTGATGTACCACCATTGGTGTTTTGTTTATTACAAAGTGATAGCATGATTATTACCAGAGCAGTAGCGATGTTTACATACTATGCGATGAAAAAACATGAAGAATTGTTGATTTAAAAGTAACCTAAACTATGTTTCCTTTTTTTTTTGGAGACACATTCTGTCAAATGACGCGTGTTTGTCATATTTATTTTTGTAACTTTTGAAATTTTTGGTGATTTTGGTATTTTCTTTCCTTTTTTCCATGTCTGTTGTGTTACCCCCATGCGTATAGGCTGGTGGCCTCGCATTAAAGTTTCCTGAGTTCCTGAGTTCTCTCTCTCACTCTCTCTCTCACGATTACGGATTTACAGTTTCGGATAAATGAAACAGTCTGTCATGCATATTTTAATTTTAAAATATCTGTCGTTGATTAAAAAAATAATAAATTCCAGGGCAGAAAACGAACCTATGACATACACACATAAGCAGCATAAAAGCACCTAATAAATGTCAATAAGTAAACATTAAAAAAAAGAAAAAAAAAGACAGCAGTAGCGGAATGTTAATAATAATGATGGTTAAAAGTTTGGTTTTTGCAAACGTTGCCATAAAAATGTTCTTTTGCAATGGCATAGGCTCAATAAGTTACCACGCACAGATCATTCATATAGCAGATGGTGAAATATAGCCAGCCCGAGCAAAGGGAAATAATCCGTGAGAGCGTCTCGCATTTTTTGTATAGGACATAATGGAAGTTCCCTCTCTTTCCGTAATAAGCTCTTTGGTGAGACTATCGCAAGCTCTGCCCTCCAGAGAAGTCAGTGGAGAACAGCGTGCGCCATGCGGTCCCATACAGCCTGGTTGGACACAGGGTCGGGCAGGTGGAACACCTGACGCTCGGGAACAGTCTCTAGCAGCGCCTTCAGTGACGTCAGTTTCGGCATGTGACGTAGCCCCAAGTTCAGCAGCAGTACGCGCTCCGGCATGACGTCACGAATGCTTTGCAGCACGGCACGGGTCATAAAACCAGCTAGGGGATCACGGGCCAAGGCCGGAGTCAAAACGAGGATGACCTTCCAGCTGCGGTCGATGTGTTCCAGCATGTTCAGGGCGATGTTGTCGCCGGGCAATTGGTAGAAGCGAGTGCAGGATTCGTCAGCGGGCAGGTCTTTGATCAGCAGCGTCACGCCTCTCCGTTGTTCTAGCTGACGCTTCAGCGGTCCACACACAAAGTCGGTGTCGGCATCGCAGTAGGCCACGTAGGCGTTCCGCTCAAAGTCCTTAATATCGGGCGTCTTGACCCTCCTCAGCACGGTGTACAAAAAACGCAGTCGGCTGAAATTCTTGGCCACACCCCAAGCAGCCCCAGTCAGCATCAGGAGCAGCAGCATAGCGGCCACCGAGAACCACAGCACCGTGACACCCACACAGCGCCGCCAGTTATATAGCCATTGCTGGCCCACCTGTCCCGTGCTGCTCAGAGTACCGTCCTCCGTCACGCACGGGTAGTCTCCGTGATGATCCAGCACGACTCGCGTCTGGCCCAACCAGCGAACAAACTCCAGCGAGGAGCACGTGCAAGCCAGAGGGTTACCTTGGAGATGAAGGTTAAGCGGCGATTGTTGCTTGGCAACCAGGCTGTCCAGCGACTTCCGCTCTGTAGTTGTCAGGGTAGACAGTCTGTTGTGAGACAGGTCTAAAAAGGTCAGGTTGCCATTGTACTTGAGGTCAAGGTTAAGGCTCTCAAGGCTGTTACCAAACAAGATCAATTCTCGGAGTGATGGCTGATTGGATACCAGGTCCGACTGCACGTAGGGAAGGTCGTTGAAGGACAAGTCCAGCGTTTCTAGCTTAGCCAAGCGACCCAGCAGCCTGGTGCCGTTGTAAGCGATGAATTGCGTGGTAAAGGACATTTTCTGTAAGGTCAAGGTCTTCAGCATTGGAAAGTTGTCAAAAAAGTTTGGGGAAGCAACGTGGCAGTCACTGCCGCTCATGTTTAGGTGTTGGAGGTTCTCGAGACCTTGAGTGACGAACGTGCAGTCGATGAGGCGGTTGTAGGAAAGGTCAAAGGTTTTCATATTGCTGCCTCCTTCAATGATAAGTTTTAGCGGGAATTTTCCAATCACGTGAACTATCCCTGATACGTTGAAGAAAGTTAAGTTTGATGGCAGAGCAAAGGGTAAACTTTCAAGATTGAGCGCATCTCTGCAGCACAGCTCATCCTTCTCCGTGTCCGCCGTCTTACTCAACGCCTGCATTGCTCCTTCCAAGCTGAAGGTATTCTGCCTTTGAATTTCAATGGTCTGTAGTGCTGTGCTGTGTTTTATCAGGCTAAAAAGTGTAATGTCGACATGTTGGATGATGTTGTTAGACAGGTCAAGGTGGCGGACGCAGGCGTTAAAGCGTGATCCAGGCTGGATCAAGGCCGTGCGTTCTAGGGTGAGGATGTAGTTCCTGGAGAGGATCAAGCGGCGCACGCACGTGTCCAACACCCATCGCATCTCAAGGCCGGTGAGGTGAAGCCCAGTTCCTCGGCTGCCCGCCGCAATTAATCTTTCAGCGTTGAAAGTTTCTATCTCTTGCCCGCTCTGGCTAAAGGCGTAGAAAGTGGCCAGCACATCCTTTAATATGTCAAACTTCGTGCGAGAATTGTTCATTGCCACACTTGTCAGGTTGTTCAGAGGGCAGAATGTGCAGGCCTCTAGGTGATATATCAGAGAGCAGCCGCTCACATCCAAGGTGCGCAAAGATGAGCTGGCGAAGGCCGCGAATGTAGTGTTGGTCAGCTGACGCAGTGAACACTGGTCAGACAGATCCAGCGTCTTCAGTTTCCGCATGGCGCTGAATCCTGTCAACAAAAATAGTAACAAACAACAAACGGACGATGTCCTAAGATACAACAGATGTGTATCAATCAGTCAGTCTTTAATGTAATGTCTGTTCACACATTTAGGTGATACTAGAAAATGAAAATTGAACTTTTAAAACACTTTAACTATTTAAAAACATAATTTCAGTCTATAAAAGTGTAACCTTTTGCTGTTGGTCACAAAAGTGCTGAGCCGAGCTATGCTTGACTACAGTGGCACTGGCAGAGAGGTCACGGAATGTCTACGTAGTTGGTATCACATGCTGTAAACTCGGCAAGGTCAAGAGGCCATGCCAGACCTGCTTACTGGAAGCTGAAGCGGATGGTACCAATAAACCAAAAGAATGCGGGAGGCGGTACCTAAGGTCCAGCAGGTCTTTTCCGTACAAGGGAAGACCTGCATCGTGCAGGTAGGGGATAGGTGCAAACCGCAAAACAAAGAGCTGGTCGGTGACGTAGACTCGGTGGATTGCCTGTTGTGGAGAGGGCAGTGACCGCTAGGAGCATGTGATACGACCATGGAGCAGGGTAGGTTAGGTTAGGGTTATAAAAGAGCCACCAAAACTGTCTACAGGATTATTTACTCCTTGTGTGCATATAAGCGCCACCCTAGCCCTTCGAGTGCCCATGACTACACCGCGGCCCACTTCATCTATACAGTGTTAACATTCATCTCATCTGTTTTTGTGCCGACTACTTCTACCCATGTCGGGAATCCTCCTACAAGCCTGAACTTGTCAAGTCCCTTGTATGCGAAAGTGTCTAGGGACGTTAATCTAATAAACGAACGAACGTCTACAGGACCAGTCCTCCCGGGTCCAGTCCTGCTGGGTCCAGTCTTGCCGGGTCCCGTCTTGCCGGGTTCAGCTGAAAGTATGCCAGAGGTCTGGCAGTGTTCTAATTCTAATTATTAAAGTTTTATTTTAACGCGTTAGTGTAATAAAGGTAGATCGTTCAAGAAGCGAAGTGAATGGAGGCTTCGAAGATGAGGTGAGAACGAACCTTATTGAAACTTCTTTCTTTTGTTGGTTATATGTGCATTCGGATTTAATATTTGATGATTGTAGTGTATTGAGTATAAGTTATTAAAGGCAGGCAAAAGAAATGAATGCATTATGGAATTGATTTTTTTTTGTGTGGTTTAAATGGTGGTGTCTTTGGATGGCAGTGAGACCTGTTCTGTTGTGCGCGTTTTATAGACTATGATTGTTTTTAGTTATGGCCCAAGAACCGTACAGATAGGAAAGTAGTTTAGTTAGTCTAGCTCTCACAAGTTAATGCTTTGTGGGAAATAATAAGGAAGTCCCATCCCCAGCACGCGTTAAATTGGTGGAGATGCAGGGTATTTACATTTTTAATAAATGTTAATTAATTAACCAATTAAAGAAAAAGTTAGTAATAAAATAATGGAGGAAGACTGGGATATCCCAGCATCAGAAATAACAGCCCCGAACACTCCAGACTATAGGCTTTTTTTTTTTAACAATATCACTCAGCACAGAGATTGTTTCACTTGAGGCTGCCCTTTTGATGGGTTAGTCTGGCCTTGTGTGGGGCTCCTGTTGTGCAGAATCTTTTGGTGTGGCCATTGTATTATGCAGGACAAGGCGACACGACATATGTTCTCCCCACCTGACCATTCGTCTTCTGCTTTTAGTGGTGAGCAGTGCTACATTGTCAGCGAGCATTTTATGCAGGTTGGTGGCAGTGACGTCGTGGCACTAGTAGCATTCAAACCAGTTTACAATCAACCCGCTACGCCGCTTTTGCAAAGAGATGTTCGTTTATTTTGTTTGTATTTTGGAATACTTTTTTCTGCTGCCTTCAATACAGAATCTCTAAATTTTGAATAGAAATTGTCTACATCTTCATCATGAACGCTAATAATATTATTCTTTTCTAGACATGTTTTAAATACGTCCCAATTTGCATATTTTATTTGAATGTAGGTATCTGGTCTTCTTTTTCTCCTAGTTCTGTTTCTTGTTAATTCAAAGAGCTGATTACTTCAGCGTACAATGGCCCTACAAGATCATCTATGGCACAGTCGTACACGTCCAATTATCTTACGTTATTATTAAGACTTCTTTGTTACCTTATTTTATCTTTATTGTTAATTATAATGCTACTTGATGCCATTTTAGAACAGAACACACGGTCTGTGATCAAACGCCCATTACAAGGACCACTACCTTCGCGCACAAACTACCTGTATCACAGTCTAAAACGGTGAAGCTTACCTGGGCCAAAGGCACTCTGAACTCCTTGGTTTGTAAAGGTGCCGATCTTCAAAACCTCCAGTGACTTCAGTTCCGCCAAAGCTGCTTCCGGGTACACTCCGTCCTGCTCCATCTGGTTGCCATGGAGGTACAGCGTCGTCAAGGTAGCGCCCACTTGCCGGAAAACGCCAACGGGAAAGGCATGGGCAGAACTCCCTAGATTGTTATTGGAGAGGAGTAGCATGGTCAGGTGGTTCAACCCTGAGAGAGCCTCAGGTTGAAGGCTAGTGATGAGGTTGTTCTGCAGGTAGAGCGTTGTCAGTCGTCTGAGGCCTCTGAACGTGTCGTTCTGGATCACCTTCAGCTGGTTGTGGGACAGATCAAGAACCTGCAGACAGACAGACAAAAGAAATAAACACATTTACCTGATTTAGACTCCAGAACTTTGACAAACTGATGAGCTAAAAGCTTTCAACTGACAGCAAATACTGCGGATTAAGAAAAGTAGTTCAGCTAACACTAAAGTTGAGGTGAAAACCAATCCGACTTTGTAATTTCTGAATGATGTGATGCGATACGCGTTTCTCAGTGCATTATTCTCCAGGCACTATAAATTACAATAAACAGAGAATACATGGGCGGCATGGGCATATTGGGAGACATCAATTCTTGCAGATATTAGGATTTAGTTTTTAGCTTAAATAAACCGTGATGATTTCAAAGTCAATCGTCTTTCAAACAGGAAGCCAAGACAGTAATTTGACTGAAATATTTGGGAAATATATTCAGTTTTGTTTACAACCACTGATATTTCATTGAGAGAACTGTATAGTTAATTCTCTTTTAATGAGGAAACTAGCGCAGTGAACATAATGCTCAGACAATATGCTCTCTCGTGCTTGCCCTTGACACAGTAAATAAATTAGCAATGAGAGGCTTTAATCCTGCTGGTTTACCTGAAGTGAGCGTCCAATGACACTAAAGCAGTTGTCCAGCAGGCTGGTCAGTGTGTTTCCCGCCAGTAGCAACACTGCCAGCTCTGGCAGTGAGGAAGAAGAGGACTGCGGAACTCCTGCAAGGAGATGTACAGACAATTATTAGTCAAACGTTCGTCAATCGAGCACTGAATTTGTTTTTGACTGTTGAAAGTTGGAAACAAAGAGAGGCATGGTGATTCGCTCCAACCTTCCTATTCCATCCCACCCCACTTCTAGCCCACAAACTAAGCAATAGATATATGCCGCTGCTGCAGCTGCTGCTAATGACGATGATGGAACGTCAATTTCTTCAATAGTCCACATCTTTCAGCCAGAAACTAAATTATTATTTCTCACGTTTGGGTTTTGCAAGACAAGGCGACTCGCAATAACTTGCCCAGAACACAAACACACACACACACACACGCACACACACACACACCCACATAAAGAGGCAAACACACAGTTACGATTGAGATTCTAAATCTGTGAACACCCTTCGCTGAGCACGCCAAAGTTGTGGAGTCATTTCTCCGAAAACGGGGTATCCACAGTACTACGAAGAAGAAGAAGAAGAAGAAGAAGAAGACGAGTTTTATTTTGATTGGTTGTTGATTGGATCATTCTGGAGCGTTGTGTATTTTTCTATCTTGTTGATATACTATATAAGTATCGGCTGTCTGCTTGTCTGGAGTAAGGGACCGGGTAGCTCAGTTGGTAGAGCGTCTTACTAGTAACCGAAAAGTCCCTGGTTCGAATCCTGGATTGGCCAGCATGTGACCAATTATTTTCCCCTTACCATCAAATGGTTCGCTGGTGTCAGAATAATGTGACCAGTAGTCGCCTATACGTTCCGGTGTCGTGTGATTATAAACTACAATTGCCATTTGTTTTGTCTGGAGTGTGGTGTTTCTCAGAAAGAGATTGTCTGTGCAGTTGTTAATGCAGTTTCGTTAATAAAGTTGGAAAACTGTGAAACGACGACTCCTGCCTTGTTGCTGAGTGAACAGGCTGCGTGCATAATGAATTCGAGTGGCACAAGATTCAAGCATCGGGGCTGAATCCACCATTGCCATGTAACACACATCCATGTATAATATAACCCTACACACCTGAAAAGGGAGGAAAATAAACTCGAAACCACAAGTGTCACGACCAACAGTGTGTGTTTGTGTGGTGGTAGTTGTGTAGTTGTGTATTATAGGGGTAGGGGGGGAGGGGGTTGAGGCCTAGTTTTCACCCCGCACTTGGCTGGATCGCCGGCTTCAGGTTTCGTGCTGCACGGGATTTGTTTTCCGTGCAAAGGTGAGTTTTGCTTTGTTTTGTTGTGTTTGATCGCTTCTGCATTGCAACAGGTAAAGCATTGCGTCTTGGTCTTTAGTTGAAGACAGACGTGGTCAGTGCACTGGTTTGCAGCTGTGGGTTTCACTTTAACCCCTCTGTAGTATTTTTCTGGACTTACCTTGTGGACAGGACGATTTGTCTGCTTGGAGGTGCCGGGCTGCTGTTTAGGCAGGTTACGCTGGGATTTAGAGTTCACGAGGTCAGTGTGGCATTCATTCCCTTGTTGTGCTTTACTCGTCATGTAATGCAGTCGGGTGAATTCTAAATAGTTTGTGCTAGGGTTATGTTGTCCTTTTTTTTCATGTATTTCCCTCGCATTATTTTTTTTTGTTTGTTTTGTGTTTCATTCATTTTGATAAGTGGAGGGTGGTGAGTGGGTGGGTGGGGGAATTTAAAGGATTTAATGATTGTCATTATTGTATCATACATGTTGAAATCGTTTCATATTCATGAAGCATATATTAAAAGTCATGTCGGGAAGGTTTAGGTCACATTATGCAATGGTGGTAGGTGCGGTTTGCGTCAATGCTTTGGGAAATGGATTCTCTGGTGAAACTGGAACCATTAGGCATTTGACAAATGGCGGTACCCTGCTTGTGTTAGCCAATATAATTACGATTAAATGGACGTATGAGTACCGATTGTGTCTCTTTCTTAGGTTGACTTTGAACCTCAGAAGGGTGTACTCTGGCGGAATGGGTCTCCAGACAGTCGACTACGCCTCCGTTTCTACGTCATCGTTGAAGTAGTCTGTGGCCTGAAGTCGCCGTACTCCAGGGCCCCTCCGCAGCGTCTCGGGCGGTCAAGTCTGGACGAATGAGGCAGCGGACTTGGGCTACAGGGAGCTTCTCGCATCGGCACGGCCGCTGGGCTACATCTGTGGCGAGCGTGACGGCGTCCCTTAGTCCCCTAACCTCACGATCTGATCATCCCATCCCGATTCCCCTTCGAAGCCTCAATACCCACGTCCCCCCCCCCCCCTTCTTGCCAAAGCATCAGGATAAGGGCGTGACGTCGACCCACGTAAGACACCGCTCATCGAGGACTGTTACCTCCCTTTACCTCAGCCTTGAGGGTGTACTCAACAGTTAGTTGTGGATCGCCCAGGATCGGCTGGATAGTCTGCGTTGAGGGTAACTGTATACTGTGGCCAATAACATGACCGCAAGGACAGCTCATCCTAGTATTGGGAAACGTTAACTGAACTGCTGCATTTCACTATTACCAATCAGTCACCATCACCATTTTGCGCTCATACCCATCTGCATCATATCACCACCTTAGTCATCATCGCCACCCATATCATCATCTTCATCGCCATCATCTTTATTGAACTCATTGGGCATACCTAATCACGTCATTCCTGCTGCTAACTCTTAATTTGCTTTGGGTATTTTATTATATAGTTGTATGATTGAGAAAATAAAAATATATTATCTTAAATTTGTTGTCGTGTCATCCTTACCCCTGCTGTAAATTCTATTTTCCTCCTTCTTCAGCGGGTGGACGGAGCGGGAGAAAAGGAAATAACTTTAGCTAGTGACATTATGGTGGACCTGCCGGGGTACGTAGTGTTAGAGGGGTAGGTTTTGGTGGGAGGAGTAGGCCCGAGGGAGGGTGTTCGTATTGTTGTGTGTTGAAAGGAAAAGTTGTGTTCTTACAGAGCTCGGTAAGGTAGCACCCGGATTGACGAGTGTCGTACTGCTTGGGTTGTTGCCGCATTCGCCAGTGAACTTGGAGGTGTGACCTGCTGTGACGGAAGCCTGTTGCAACCTGTGTGCTACTTGCCACAACTGGTAAGTGTGAACTGCCTGTTGTATCGTAGTGGTCGGGCGCGATGGCCACTGGGGGTTATGATCCTCGAGTAACAAGGTCGATGACTGCCAGGGACACTCAGCGTCAGTGGGGTGATAACCTTGAGGGTAGGATGCAGGTAACTACTATGCTCACGTCTACTCCTACTACCGCCACGGTGACGGTGTCGAATGTGGGGGGTTATTCACAAGGAGTAAGGGCCTTGACCGCCGGAGCAAACACGAGGCAGGGTCGGGGTCGGGGTAGTGGAAATCTTCGGGGAACGCCATTTGTTGGCGGCGCTGATGATGATCGTTATAAACTCAACTTTTCAGCTAAGCAGGAGCCAGATGTCTCGCCGGATGCTATTCAGTACAAGTACTTGGGGGAGCAGATGAACTTGTCTGGTTCCGAATTAGCTCATTTTGTCCTAAGTGGGTTGCAGAGGGAAGATCAACGGAAGTTGGAGGTTCGCCGGCACGAGGAACAGCTGAGATTGGACCGGAAAAAGCTGGAGTTGGAAGAGTGGAAGTTCCAGGACGAAAGCAAGTTCAGACTGCAAAAATTGCAACAGGAAGAAGCATATCATCAGGGGAAACTACAGCAGAATGCGGAGAAAGGACATGACCTGAATTTGCAGATGCCTGCTTTTGACGAGAGGGAGGATTTGGACACTTATTTGACTCAGTTTGAAAGAGTTGCCGCTGCTCAGCATTGGAAGAAAGAGACCTGGGTAGCTAGACTAATACCCAAACTCAAGGGCGCTGCAGGTGAGGTTCTGGTATATCTCGGAGACGGCCTGGGAGATGATTACGACAAGTTGAAGAAAGCCCTGTTACACAGATTCAGGCTTACCAGAGATGGATATCGCAAAAGATTCAGGAAATGCGGAAGGAAACGGGTGAGACTTTTCCTCAGTTTTTGTCGCGGCTTAAAACTTGTTTGTCAAGGTGGATTTGCTTAGCCGGGAAAGACGAGCAGAACGTGGAAGAAGTCAAGGATTTGTTCCTGCAGGAACAGTTGCTGGAGGTCTGCAACGGAGACTTGGTGACTGCGATTCGCGAGAAGTGTCCTGCTACTGCGGAGGAAGCAGCAGAGATTGCTCACCGCTACGTAGAGGCTCGCCAAGCGAGTCGTCGACCGCAGCCTGGAAATTCGCATAACAGCAAATTTGGAAGCTCTAGGCAGGGAAATACAACGCCAGACGCTGGATCCGGGAGCACAGTAGGAAGCAAGTCAAGCAAGCTATGCTACAGGTGTGGTAAAGCTGGCCACATGAAGCGTGACTGCCCCGGCAATAAACCTGCTGCGCTAAGTGTAATGACAGTTTACTCGGCTCAAGATACCTTGGGCGAAACCACACCTCAATATAGCATAAAGGTCAATGACAAGTGGTTTACGGGAATTCGAGACACTGGTGCAGACATGACGTTTGTAAAATCATCATTGGTTAGAGAGTGTGATTATACTGGAGAGGTTAGACAAGTAGTGTTTGCCAACAACACTGTGGAAACCCATCCTCTAGCCATCGTTGAAATAGAATCGGATTTTGTATCCGGTAAACTCGAGGCCGTTGTGTTGGAAGATTTGATGTTCGACGTCATCATTGGCAACTCTGCTCGATACGCCAACGGAGAAACGAGGAAAGTCCCTGTGGTCATCGCAGTAGTGCAGACGCGAGCGCAGAAGAAAGAAGAAGACAAACCTGCACTTCCTATCAAAACCCAACTTCTCACAGCGCTGGAAGTGACGCCCAAGGAGCTTCGCCAACTTCAGGAAGAAGACGAGACGCTCTCTAGGAAGTGGGAGGCAGCAAGGAGTGGCACCGTCTTCAAAACCAAGACAGGTAGTGTCACATATCAGGTGAAGAATGATCTATTGTATCGACGTTTTGAAGGGAAGAGATCGGGACATCAGCTAGTCACTCCCCAAAAGCTGCGCGGTGAGGTTCTTCGGCTGGCCCACGACGCGCCGATGGCGGGACACCAAGGCGCGCTCCGTACCCAGGAGCGAGTGTGGAGCCAGTTCTATTGGCCCGGGATGTGCGCCGACATTAAGCGTTACGTAGCGTCCTGTGATAGGTGTCAGCGCGTATCTCCAAGGGGCAGAGTGAAGAAGCTTCTGTTGGGGAAGATGCCACTTATCGCCGAACCGTTCAGGCGCGTAGCGGTCGATCTTGTGGGACCCATAAAGCCGGCTTCCGATAGAGGAAACCGTTACATCCTGGTGCATGTAGATTACGCCACCCGCTATCCGGATGCGGTCGCGTTGAGAAACATCGACTCGGAAACCGTGGCTGAAGCCCTACTTGAGATCTGGTCAAGAGTTGGTATTCCGGAGGAAGTCCTTTCCGACAACGGGACTCAATTTGTTGCAGGAGTGATGCCTGAAGTCCATCGGCTGCTGTCTGTGCGTGGGATCCGCACGACGCCTTATCATGCACAATGTAATGGGATGGTAGAACGCTTTAACGGCACCCTAAAGACCATGCTGCGTAAATTGTGCCAAGAGCAAATTCGTCTCTGGGATCGGTTTTTGCCAGCCGTCATGTTTGCCTACAGGGAGGTACCGCATGAGAGTACGGGATTTGCCCCATTTGAATTGTTGTATGGACGCACTGTACGCGGACCGATGCACATTCTTCGTTGCTTGTGGACTCGGCAAATGGATGCCTCGGAAGAAAAGACGGCAGCGCAATACGTCGTGGATCTACGGAACAGGTTAGAAGACACCTGTCAGTTGGCTCAGGAGACAGCTGCGGCTGCTAGAGCGGATTACAAGGTAGCCTTTGACAGGAAAGCACGCCAGAGGACTTTCCCAGTGGGTAGCAAAGTACTTCTTCTGCTGCCCAGCAAGAAGAACAAGTTGGAGATGGAATGGCAAGGGCCTTACATCGTGGAAGATCATGTAGGCGAATGCGACTTCCGGATACGGAGGGGAGGAAAGAGCCAGCTGTTCCATGGGAATTTACTCAAGGCCTACGTGGAAAGGGCGCCACAAAAGTTGGCCACGGTTGTGGTAAATCCACCAGATGAGGTCTTGACCGAGGTTGAGATAACGTCAGCAGAAATCCCTCTTCTGACCTTGGAAGCGACCGAAACATCGGATGACGTGAACGTTGCTCCATTGGAACCGGAGGAAGTCCAGAAGATTCGAAATCTGTGTAGAGAGTATGAGTCGATTCTTACGGATCTGCCTCTTCGTACGACTTTATGCAAGTGCAATATCAAGTTGCTATCTTCAGAGCCAATCCGTACGCGTCAGTATCCCTTACCGTTTTCTCAGCGGGAGACTATCAAGGAGGAAGTGCAGTCTATGCTCAAACTTGGAGTCATCGAACCTGCGACGTCCCCATACGGCTCTCCTATTGTACTTGTGAGGAAGAAGGATGATAAAATTCGATTCTGCGTGGACTTCCGGAAACTGAACCGCATTGTTGAGTTCGACGCTGAACCTTTACCAGATATAGACTATTTGTTCGCCAAGCTCAGCAAAGCAAGGTATTTGAGTAAGCTCGATCTATCCAAGGGATACTGGCAAGTACCCTTGGAAGAGTCAGACAAGCCAAAAACTGCTTTCACGACGCCTCAAGACCAGTTTCAGTTTACTGTGATGCCCTTTGGTCTCAAGACCGCCGGGGCCATCTTCAGCCGGATGATGAGACAGCTTTTGGGACCGCTGAACCGTCCCGAGGTAGACAATTTTATGGATGATTTGTTGGTGGCGACAGAAACCTTTGAAGAGCATCTGGAAGTGTTACGAGCGGTGTTCCAGAGACTGCGAGAAACAAACCTAGCTGCCAGGCCAGCCAAGTGTTTTTTGGGATTTTCTGAGTTGGATTATTTGGGTCATCGCATTGGCCGTGGACACATGTGGCCGGATGATGACAAAACAGAGAAAATTCAGAATGCAAGGCGTCCTACAACGAAAAAGGAGTTGCGCTCATTCCTCGGACTCACCGGGTACTATCGTAGGTTCGTACCCCACTACGCTACGATTGCACTTCCGCTCACGGATTGCACCAAGGGCAGGCAGCCGTTCCAAGTTCAATGGACAAACGAGTGCGAGCAGGCGTACCAGAAACTGAAGGGTGCACTATGCTCGAAGCCAGTCTGCCTTCTGCCAGATCCGACGAAGCCATTTGTACTGAGAACAGACGCGTCGTCCGTGGGTTTGGGCGCAGTCTTATTACAGGACCAAGGCCAAGGCTTGCAGCCAGTGGCATACGCCAGCAAGAAGTTGCAGGACGCTGAACTAAACTATCCCACGGTGGAACAGGAATGTTATGCCGTGGTGTGGGGAGTACAGAAATTTGAGCCGTATCTTTACGGAAACCACTTTGTGCTACAGACGGACCACAGCCCACTTCAGCACTTGCACAATGTCAAGTCCAGTAGTGGACGTTTGACCAGGTGGGCACTCATTCTACAACCCTTTTCCTTCATTATTGAAGTTGTGCCTGGGAAAGACAATGTGGGTGCCGATTTCCTCAGCAGGGTTCAGGTTGAGTAGTATCAAGTGGGTCGATCGGGGTTGGATCTCAATCCGCGGATTTCGTCTTGGTCGGGGGGGTTTGTCACGACCAACAGTGTGTGTTTGTGTGGTGGTAGTTGTGTAGTTGTGTATTATAGGGGTAGGGGGGGAGGGGGTTGAGGCCTAGTTTTCACCCCGCACTTGGCTGGATCGCCGGCTTCAGGTTTCGTGCTGCACGGGATTTGTTTTCCGTGCAAAGGTGAGTTTTGCTTTGTTTTGTTGTGTTTGATCGCTTCTGCATTGCAACAGGTAAAGCATTGCGTCTTGGTCTTTAGTTGAAGACAGACGTGGTCAGTGCACTGGTTGGCAGCTGTGGGTTTCACTTTAACCCCTCTGTAGTATTTTTCTGGACTTACCTTGTGGACAGGACGATTTGTCTGCTTGGAGGTGCCGGGCTGCTGTTTAGGCAGGTTACGCTGGGATTTAGCGTTCACGAGGTGAGTGTGGCATTCATTCCCTTGTTGTGCTTTACTCGTCATGTAATGCAGTCGGGTGAATTCTAAATAGTTTGTGCTAGGGTTATGTTGTCCTTTTTTTCATGTATTTCCCTCGCATTATTTCTTTTGTTTGTTTTGTGTTTCATTCATTTTGATAAGTGGAGGGTGGTGAGTGGGTGGGTGGGGGAATTTAAAGGATTTAATGATTGTCATTATGGTATCATACATGTTGAAATCGTTTCATATTCATGAAGAATATATTAAAAGTCATGTCGGGAAGGTTTAGGTCACATTATGCAATGGTGGTAGGTGCGGTTTGCGTCAACGCTTTGGGAAATGGATTCTCTGGTGAAACTGGAACCATTAGGCATCTGACAAATGGCGGTACCCTGCTTGTGTTAGCCAATATAATTACGATTAAATGGACGTATGAAAACCGATTGTGTCTCTTTTTTAGGTTGACTTTGAACCTCAGAAGGGTGTACTCTGGCGGAATGGGTCTCCAGACAGTCGACTACGCCTCCGTTTCTACGTCATCGTTGAAGTAGTCTGTGGCCTGAAGTCGCCGTACTCCAGGGCCCCTCCGCAGCGTCTCGGGCGGTCAAGTCTGGACGAATGAGGCAGCGGACTTGGGCTACAGGGAGCTTCTCGCATCGGCACGGCCGCTGGGCTACATCTGTGGCGAGCGTGACGGCGTCCCTTAGTCCCCTAACCTCACGATCTGATCATCCCATCCCGATTCCCCTTCGAAGCCTCAATACCCACGTCCCCCCCCCCTTCTTGCCAAAGCATCAGGATAAGGGCGTGACGTCGACCCACGTAAGACACCGCTCATCGAGGACTGTTACCTCCCTTTACCTCAGCCTTGAGGGTGTACTCAACAGTTAGTTGTGGATCGCCCAGGATCGGCTGGATAGTCTGCGTTGAGGGTAACTGTATACTGTGGCCAATAACATGACCGCAAGGACAGCTCATCCTAGTACTGGGAAACGTTAACTGAACTGCTGCATTTCACTATTACCAATCAGTCACCATCACCATTTTGCGCTCGTACCCATCTGCATCATATCACCACCTTAGTCATCATCGCCACCCATATCATCATCTTCATCGCCATCATCTTTATTGAACTCATTGGGCATACCTAATCACGTCATTCCTGCTGCTAACTCTTAATTTGCTTTGGGTATTTTATTATATAGTTGTATGATTGAGAAAATAAAAGATATATTATCTTAAATTTGTTGTCGTGTCATCCTTACCCCTGCTGTAAATTCTATTTTCCTCCTTCTTCAGCGGGTGGACGGAGCGGGAGAAAAGGAAATAACTTTAGCTAGTGACAACAAGAATCCACATTTTCCTCTTCTAGCATCCCCCCCTTCTAGACACTCGTGTACATAGCCGATAAAATAAGCATTTTCAGAATTATTTATTTTCTTGTCGGTGTTGTGACTCCACTTTATGGTAACGAAGCAAAATGCTAAACAGGAAGTGATTGGCCATATCTGGACTGTCTGTAAGCAAAATGATAAATAGTAATTAAGTGATTGGCCACTATCTCAACTGTCTGTAAGCAAAATTGTAGGGAACGTGAATTTTCCGGTTTTTAATAAGATTTCTATTTTTAGAATGTGAGTAATTTTTTTTAACTAAATATATCTTATGTTATTATTTTTATTGGCTGAAAAGGTTGAACCAATGAAATAATGAATAGCTGGGAGACAGGGCAATTGGTGTGTGGTCGTGTCAAGTCATTGTGTCAGTTGGCTAGGGAAAAAAAGAGAAAGAAAAAGAAAAGATTATTGTGAAGATTTGAAGAGGTAGAAAGCATCGAGGACTTATAAAAGAGTGTATAGGTTGGTGGACTTTCTCTCTGAAATTGGATTGTGTATTGTGCTGTAAAGATTACAGGTATTTATAATGTTTTCAGGATTGTGAAATGTTGGAGAAGTATATTTTTGCATTGGATGTATTGTGTTGAGAGGTGGTGAGCTGTTGTCCACTAAGATCAAATATAGTTTTCATTGATGTAATAATATTATTAATTACATGGGGCTATAATTATAGTGTATTAGATAATGTATTATGAATGGAAGGTGTGAGTATGTTGGTAGTAATTTTCATTCATGAAATAGTTTTACCTGGATATGGATAACATTGTTGGAGAAGGAAAGAAACGATCACATATGGAGCGGAATTGGAAGAGTGAAGAAACGAAGGGAGATGAGCAAGGATGAAACAAAGACGAATAATATGATTATAATAATCCGAGTATTGACGAGTGAATATATATTATATATTGTTTTAGCTGCCTACGAGAGGCTGATAGCCTCGAACACTTGGACACACGGCATTGTCTCGGACAACGGGCCAAGGCGATCCGTGAGACATCGGAGGGGTCAGCCATACTACTTTACCTGACCAAGACACGTTGGCTGCCTCAGACAGATAGGCAGACGTGCCTATCTGCCTGTCTACGTATATCATCTGTTCGTCTAGGCCTGCTTGGGTACAGACTCCCGACTGTTACAAAAGGTAACAAGTTTGTTTTAAGTTTGGCTCAGGACATGCAAATGCCGGTTTTGTGATCCAAAGATTCCTAACCCGAATGAAAGATGCAGTGTGAAAGAGTTATGTAAATCATTGTTGTTTATTTATATAAAGTATTGAAAGCGTGGAACTTATATTTGTGTTGGTGTTTGCCCGTGTTAGTGAGAATCTGTGAATTTGTGGGTGTGATAGTTAAAAGAGAATCTTACATGCGCACTGTTTTGAATTAGGTGTCAGATATATTTTGCAGTCAGTAGCTATTATAAACAGGCACACCCATCCAAATATCCATCCGTTAAAAAAAATGATAGTCTAAACAGGAAGTGATTGGCCACGATCTGGACTGTGTTTGGCCACTATATGGACGGTCTGTAAGCAAAATGATAAACAGGATGTGGTTGGCCATGTCTCAACTGTCTGTAAGCAAAACATGAGCAGCATCGACTTAAGCAAAGTTTTAAATACAGCGCAAGCTTGTTTAGAAAATGAAGCCCAATGACCTTGACCTTTGAGGACGTACATACATACGAATGACCTAACAAGCTAAGCAGCAGTTACAGTAAAAACAGATGAATTTGGGCTCAGTTATTCTTTAGATAGGCCAGAAGTGTGTTTTGAACAAAAATGTCAAAGAGGGAGCGACGGACTGACGGACTGAGCGACGGACAGTCAACGGGACTGCTACTGAAGTACATCAAAACTCAACAAAATTGCTTTAGCCGGTTTCTCAATATATTGAGCAAAACATGTTTAGCACCAAAATGATGTGACGTTGGATCTATTGTTGCTGGGCTCTGCACAATGGATTGCTATTACTCACTCGTCTTTCGTCTGGGGGGATCGGTTAGTTAAATCACCCTATGACTAATCTTAATACATTTATATGTTTGGCCCGTCTGTGTAAGGATGGGGTTACAAGATAGGGAGAAAAGTGTAAAGATTCACTGACACACTAGCTCTCGCACGGCTATGAAACATAGGTAGTCCAGCCACTTGTTAACAGTAAAAATCACACATTTATTTCCTTTACTCTATACAAACTCTTATAATCACTGCACTACCTTAAATATCCAAAACGTAATATAACTAGGATTAACTTAACAGTCCAAATTTCACTTCGAGTAGTTCGCTCCTTGATGGGTCTATGCAGCTACTGTTCTCGATATTTGCTACTGTCTCGTCATTGGGCTATTAGATCTTTTTGTCCTACTATTCGTTTTTCTGGAAGAGTGGACTGTCGCACAGTCCCTATCGAGCAGCGTTCGTGCACGTTTTCTGTGGACTTAACTGTCTCGTCGATGTGCGGTGTTGCCCTCCGCAGCACAAGATTGCAGGCCACGTGTCAGGGTTGCCTCTCTGTGGGGTTTGTTCCCTGCCGTGGACCAAGATGCCTGCATGTCTGCAAAATATAAGACAAACTTCTGCAACGCCTTGTTTAAAAATGGTGTGCAGAGCATCTCACTGTTGGCAGAAACAGCCCTCAGTGAGATCATCTCCACTTACACAAGTAGAAGACGAACAATTATCTAAGTCCGTTGTCCTCTGGTCGAGTGGGTTCGCCACGTTGTCAAGCAAAGTTTTACTAACAGTTAAAATTCTAAAACATGGCAAAACTTCACAAACATAATCCAGTAATCATATCAAGTAATTGCGATGAAACAAAAGATCGATACTTTACCGTCTTGACAATGTCAGGCTCTGGCTATACTGCGATGAATGATTTTCACCCGTCACCTGCGTAGTCTTACTGAGAGAGATCTTTCAACGTGTGTCCTCCTGTGAGATTTAGACAAAGACTAACTATCGTCACGCTGGGGTCTGCTATCGTGCGAGACTACGAGATTCGTAGCGCCCCTGGCGGGGGTTGCGGGTGATTGGTCAGCTGGATGATGTTACGGCTTATCTAGTGAAGCTGTTGCCTACACATGTGTAGAACAACCTAACTTCTATCGTCTTCTAGTCAGCGACTTAAACTTACACAGGCCAAAGCAGAATGAACGTTGGAGGCAAGAAGCCTTAGTGCTGGGTTGAACTAGCCTCTTGCGACAAATGACTCCAGTGACCTTAACCTTTGCGGCAGAGCAAATGTGATAGTACGGGAGATCGGCCACTAACCTAGGTAATGCTCCTATCAAATTTTTGTCAAAATCGGTTGAATGGATTTTGAGATAATCCAACGGAGCGACAGACATTTGGCTCGTTTTGATCCCTCCGACTCTTTCAAAGTATTTGGAGGTAAGTGTGGAAACACAAACAGAAATGTGTACAAGGAGAAGAGAACCACTGGTGTCAGACCCCAACCTTTAATCAGGTTTGGCACATCGTAACTGAAGTCATTACAAAGTTATTGCCGGGTCCATTGTTTAGGATAAGTGCGCAATAAAAAAAATGGCACCGTTTTTGTGATCCCATAACTCATCACGCCAACGTAAGGAGCTATGTAAAGACAACAAAACAAAATAAAGCCAAACAGGAACAATTGTCTATCACAGTAACGTGCACAATAAACAAATGAAAAATGTAATTATTTTACCGCCAGTGACAGAGGCATCCACAAAGCATACACATGCGCGCGCTCACGCACAGAGAGAGAGAGAGAGAGAGAGAGAGAGAGAGAGAGAGAGAGAGAGAGAGAGAGAGAGAGAGAGAGAGCAATGTCAACACAAGAATCCAACAATGAACCTTCCCAGCTTACCTGTAGGAAAACACACGTCAGCGATGTGGTTGTCACTGAGGTCCAATTGTTCCAAGCTGTGTGGAAACCAAGTCCAGTTGACGCCAGTCCAGCCATTCCGCCTCAGCTGCAACTCACGCAGACCAACGAATCGCTTCAGTAGCTCTGCATTGGTGACGTCATCATTTACGTAGTTCTCGTTGACGTAAAGACGCATGACGTCATCCGGCAGTGACGATGGGACTGACGTCAGATTCAGTCGGTTGCAGTCGGCTGTTAAATGACTTTGGTCGTCATACTGCAGGTGGCAGTATGGATGTTCAGCGTCAGCAAGGTTGGCGTACAAGGCCACAACGCAACACATAGATAAAACTAGTGAAGTTAACATGTTGAAGACAGCAGTCTTTTAAACTTTCTCCAGTCGCTGTGGCAATTCTAACCTGGTCCTAGCTGCCGTGCGCTTGTGGATAAGAGTCCAGATACAATTCAACAAATTTGTATTACCATAAGGGATGTGTAGGCCAATACACTTCAAAGCTCACACACCACATTCCCATAGGATGCTCAACCCCTTTTTTAACTCCAATTTCAATGCCCGGCTCTTGAGTTGCAAAATTATCTCAAAGCTGTCACGGTGCAATCGTCTTAGTGTATACTACTTCTTCCTGTTTGCACCTGTTGTCAAACGTTTTGCTGAAAGCAAAGAGCAATTCAAGGTCCCCGTTTTGCGCTCTTTCAACAAGGAAGAAGAAGGAGGGGGAGAAATTGAAGAATGAGAAGGAAAAGGAGAAATTGAAGAAGAGGAAATTGAAGGAGAAACTGAAGAAGAAGTAGAAATTAATGAAGGAGAAGAAAAAGGAGAAAGTGAAGAAGTAGGAGAAGAAAAATGAGAAACTGAAGAAAAAGAAGAAGAAAAAACTGAAAAAGAGAAGGAAAAGAATAAGAAGAAGAAGAAGAAAAAGGAGAATAATAATAATAATAATAATAATAATAATAATAATAATAATAATAATAATAATAATAATAATAATAATAATAATAATAATAATACAGGATGCTATATGAAGAAGAAGGAGAAGAAACTGAAGTAGAAGAAGAAGAAGAAGAAGAAGAAGAAGAAGAAAAAGGAGAAACTGAAGAAGAAGAAGAAGAAAAAGTTGAAACTGAAGAAGAAAGAGAAGGAAAAGAATAAACTGAAGAAGAAGAAGAAGAAGAAGAAGAAGAAGAAGAAGAAGAAGAAGAAGAAGAAGAAGAAGAAGAAGAAGAAGAAGAAGGAGAAGAAGGAGAATAATAATAATACAGGATGCTATATGAAGAAGAAGAAGAAACTGAAGTAGAAGGAGAAGAAAAAGAATAAACTTAAGAAGAAGGAGAAGGAAAATGAGAAACTGAAGAAGAAGAAGAAAAAGGAGAAACTGAAGAAGAAGAAGAAGAAGAAGAAGAAGAAGAAGAAGAAGAAGAAGAAGAAGAAGGAGAAGAAGAAGAAGAAGAAAAAGGAGAAACTGAAGAAGAAGAAGAAGAAGAAAAAGGAGAAACTGAAGAAGAAGAAGAAGAAGAAGGAGAAACTGAAGAAGAAGAAGAAGAAAAAGGAGACACTGAAGAAGAAGAAGAAGAAAAAGGAGAAACTGAAGAAGAAGAAGGAGAAACTGAAGAAGAAAAAAGACGGAGGAGAAAGGGAAAAAACAATGACTGATCATCGAAGTTGATAAAGTCCATATCCACCATTGGCGATATGGCAGGCGGAGGATACCAAGCCCAGGGAACAGGGGGTGGGCACCTAAATCAACGCTAAACCTCCAGAGCAATCATATGCTAAGATGAACAGTGAGAAATGGCCACCTTTTTCCTGCCCACCACAGGATTTGCACTTGGGTCATCACACACCGCGCACCGCCAGGCGAACGATCCACCGTACAGATAGATACAGGATGAAGTGACTACGAAGAGGAGAACAAAAAAAGGGAAGACGGAGAAGGAGGAAGCAGAGAATGAGGGGTGAGGTGGGAGGATGGAACAAACGTTAAAATAAACTATTAAATTGAACTATGATTTAAAACAAGCAAGTTTATAAAGATTACTTACCTCACAGCCCAATATAAAGCTACAACAAGTAGGAGTGCAATCTTATCCAGTGAGTCCAGGCGCAATACTGTGCAGTCTTCTTACTGCAAGCATTTTTAGTAGTAGTACAGGGGGTCCTCGAGTTACGACGTTGATCCGTTCCTTGGACGCGTCGTAACCCGATTTCATTGTAAGTAGGAATGTAAGTTGGAACATAAAGAAAAATACCTGTACTGTACATACAGTGCTATATACGTACTGTAACTGTTAATGACATAAAAAAAGGTATTAATATTATAATGTCCATTTTAACTTCCATGGTGATGGCCTTTCTTTTCTTTGATGCACTACCATCAGAAGAGTCTGACTTACGTTTGGGAGCCATAACCAAGGGAAAAAAAACGATTAAACAAGTGTGAGAAAGAGAGAGACGGCGTAAACAACCAAAATGGCGTATGTACAGTGACTGAGCGTAGGAAGCGACGCCAGCGTAGGAAGCGACGCCGTCTTCCCCGCCGTATAACCACAACAAAGCGTATTCTTCCGCCGCTCGCCAGAAACTAGCTCCCGTTTGTTTACGTCGCTTACGACGCTAAACCGCGTAAGACGGAACGACGCGTAATATTATTTATTATATTTTTATAGGGAGGAGCGTCGTAACCACGAAACAACGTAAGTCGAGACCGGCGTAACCCGAGGACTTACTGTAGTTATTTATTCATCGCTTACAGGGTCAGCGGACTGCAAAGAGCCGAATCAGGACCACAAAATCAGGACCACAACTTGGTTGAAAGAAGACTCACTCGTGACCTGTATCAAAAATCTGCTGAAACAACCCAAGTGGTAACACTGAAGGCACTCCACCAGCCGGTCACTTTACAATAAAGGCATCCCAGGCAAAGGACGCTGAGGCTTGTCCCCTATACGCATAATTTAACCACAGAACAGAACAGACGCTGAGGCTATATTGTATAATTTATCGAACCCCCGCCCCCGTTTACAAAAACAAAACGGAATACAATCATCATTATAAAATATCAACAAAACAAACAAACAAAAAACAAAAAAATATAGATAGATAGAAAGATAGATAGATAGATAGATAGATAGATAGATAGATAGATAGATAGATAGATAGATAGATAGATAGATAGATAGATAGATAGATAGATAGATAGATAGATAGATAGATAAGTAGTAGTAGTAGTAGTAGTAGTAGTAGTAGTAGTACTAGTAGTAGGAGTAATAGTAGTAGTAGTAGTAGTAGGAGTAGGAGTAGTAGTAGTAATAGTAGTAGTAGTAGTAGTAGGAGTAGTAGGAGTAATAATAATAATAATAATAGTAGTAGTAGTAGTAGTAGTAGTAGTAGTAGTAGTAGTAGTAGTAGTAGTAGTAGTAGTAGTAGGATGGATGGCAGAACCGTGACGCTGGTTCTTACTGAGATGCTCTCCCTTTGCAGTCTTTGCATTAACACCAAGGCCAAGTATTCTATAAAAGGAAGTTCGTCGGGAAAACCTTATTTCGAAATCCCGTGTTTGTATAGTCACAATATATGTATTCATCGATGGAGTGGGTGGCTTGGGGAAGCCCCTATTGCATGAGCACAAAAGACTCACGGCCATCGTATTGACTAGCGCCAAAACCGAGAGTTACCATTATCACGAGATAATTGAAAATTCATTATCACGAAATAATTGAAATTAATACGTGTTCTCCGTAAATTACAGAGATACCGGTGTCACATCCTTCAAGTTCCGGGTCTCCTAGTTTATCCGAGCGCATTTGCGCATTTGCTAGGTCATGTCGGGCCGGCTTTTTCACGAAGTTCTTAGGCGTCATAACCCTAACCCTAACCCAAACCCTAACCCTAAACTCTTAACTCTAACCCAAACCCTAACCCTAACCCTTACGAAGACTATGATAGCACTGTGCGCATGCGTCGAATTTTGTAACGCGTCGACCAATCAGAATGCTCCCATTCGCTCCCAGCCCAGCTAAGATACTAGGAACTGTGAGGATGTCACACCGGTAATTCACAATGTTAATGAATAATTATTAATATTTGCCACGCCTTCAGAGCGCCAAAGCCTAATAATTACTTTGCCGCCTACTGGGTGCGGGGTATGAGCCTGAGACTTGGAAGTCGCTCAACCTGGTCTATTTTTTAGCACTTTTCGGGCTATCAATCTCATCGCCCCGTGGTTTCCGCGCACTTTCGATTTTGATTTTGCTGCATAACATGGAAGGAACCACGTGTGTGTGTGTGTGGGGGGGGGGGGGGGTGTGGGTGTGTGTGTGTGTGTGTGGGTGTGTGTGCAAGAAAAACAATTATCAAAATCCATTCAGCCACACACACACACACACACCCATTACCACCAACACCAGCCACAACAACAACAACAACAGCGCACCAGCCCTTTCCTAACCCATTCACCACCCCCCTTCTCCCTCTTTCCCCAACCTTCGATTTAAAACAATAAAATAATTAATAAATAATTGTAAAATTCTAAATAAACTTGGATTGATTGGAGTGATTGATGTGTATTTGGTGTTTGTGAGGGTGGATGAGACAGGTGAGCGTGTATGTTGGTATAGATCGTCGCGCTTTGAGCCTGCTTGATTTGGGGAAAGGCGCGTATATAGCATCCTGTATTATTATTATTATTGAAACAAAACACAAACATTTAATTTTAACAAACAAAGAAAACATTATAAAATAAAATAATATAATGGAAACAAGATGGCAAACTATTCAAATGTATTTCCACACACACACACTCACACACACACACACACACTCGCACACACACCCATACACACGCGCACACATAACCGAAAAATAAGCAACTTCAAATCGACAAATGAGTTTATTTTCTTTGAGTAGTTGTGACAGGTCTTTATTCTAAGGAAGCAAAAGGAAAACGTGGAATAACTGGCAACTATCTGCCAGCAAAACCTGTTCAAAATCTGTTCAGCCAATTGTTTTTTATTCATGCATAAGACATAAAAACATGGACATTAGAAATAAGAAATGTATGCGTTCCAGAGTTTACATTGGAAAAATTGTTCTTGGCCATGCAATACACAAAATAATATGAATAAACGATGACGAACATGAGGATGATAATGATGATGATGATGATGTTGCCCACATTAACTATGATGAAACATGTAACAATAGTATGACGACAACAACCATGATGATGACGACAGCGACAACGACGAGGATGATGATGATTGAAATGTTGGTTTGGCAGTGGTTGTGTTTGTGAAGGGGATGCGTGCTAGATGTACACACGTTTTATACTCTCTCTCTCTCTCTCTCTCTCTCTCTCTCTCTCTCTCTCTCTCTCTCTCTCTCTCTCTCTCTCTCTCTCTCTCTCTCTCTCTCTCTCTCTGATGCACTTTTATAGTAAATAATGTTAGTTTTATCATGTACAATGAAATGTATGAGTGAGGGGCGATGCCAGTACGTTAGAATTGAAGACTGTTACGTGAGCATGCATTGTTACAGTTTATGCCTTATGTTTTTCAAGTCTAAATGTCTTTAATTTATTGGAGCAACGTTTAGCGCCTGTCATCATTCCTTGTAAGAAGTCATCAATTTTTGCTGAATTGAATGGAATTGAATTGAATGATGACGACGACGTGAGAAGATGATGACGATTACGACGAGTATAATGATGATGATGATGATGATGATGATGATGATGATGATGATGATGATGATGATGATAATGACGACGGTGATTTGATGAAAAAAAAAGTAAAATGTATACGTTGAATTCGATATTTATGCTTGAAAAAATTTTAAACCAACGAAATTTATAGGAACAATCACTCTGCTATAGCAATGAATTGTCACCAGTGACCTTGACCTTTGTCGTAGAGCAAACACGATGGCATGGGAGGCTGGCAAGCAATCCTGGTAATGCTCCTATGAAGTTTGATCAAATCCTTTTCCGTGGATCTTGAGACACGTCGTACCTTTGGCCCGTTCTGACTCACGATTATTTCAGAGTATTTCCAGATAATATATTACATTACATGATTATTGCTTTAGGTCCAGCGGACTCTTCCGAGCCAAATCAGGACCAGACCAGATAATATATGAACCAAAAAAAGTCACACATGTATGTGAAGCCAGAGTCTGAAACAGTTTGTGTAAAGTTGCAGTTTGTGAGACTATCGCAAGCTCTGCCCTCCAGAGCAGTCAGTGGAGGACAGCGTGCGCCATGCGGTCCCATACAGCCTGGTTGGACACCGGGTCGGGCAGGTGGAACACCTGACGCTCGGGAACAGTCTCTAGCAGCGCTTTCAGTGACGTCAGTTTCGGCATGCGACATAGCCCCAAGTTCAGCAGCAGTACGCGCTCCGGCATGACGTCACGAATGCTTTGCAGCACGGCACGGGTCATAAAACCAGCTAGGGGATCACGGGCCAAGGCCGGAGTCAAAACGAGGATGACCTTCCAGCAGCGGTCGATGTGTTCCATCATGTTCAGGGCGACGTTGTCGCCGGGCAATTGGTAGAAGCGAGTGCAGGATTCGTCAGTGGGCAGGTCTTTGATCAGCAGCGTCACGCCTCTCCGTTGTTCTAGCTGACGCTTCAGTGGTCCACACACAAAGTCGGTGTGGGCATCGCAGTAGGCCACGTAGGCGTTACGCTCAAAGTCCTTAATGTCGGGCGTCTTGACCCTCCTCAGCACGGTGTACAAAAAACGCAGTCGGCTGAAATTCTTGGCCACACCCCAAGCAGCCCCAGTCAGCATCAGGAGCAACAGCATGGCGGCCACCGAGAACCACAGCACCGTGACACCCACACAGCGCCGCCAGTTATATAGCCACTGCTGGCCCACCTGTCCCGTGCTGCTCAGAGTACCGTCCTCCGTCAGGCACGGGTAGTCTCCGTGATGATCCAGCACGACTCGCGTCTGACCCAACCAGCGAACGAACTCCAGCGAGGAGCACGTGCAAGCCAGAGGGTTACCTTGGAGATGAAGGTTAAGCGGTGATTGTTGCTTGGCAACCAGGCTGTCCAGCGACTTCCGCTCTGTAGTTGTCAGAGTAGACAGTCTGTTGTGAGACAGGTCTAGAAAGGTCAGGTTGCCATTGTACTTGAGGTCAAGGTTAAGGCTCTCAAGGCTGTTTCCAAACAAGATCAGTTCTCGGAGTGAGGGCTGATTTGATACCAGGTCCGACTGCACGTAAGGAAGGTCGTTGAAGGACAAGTCCAGCGTTTCTAGCTTAGCCAAGCGACCCAGCAGCCTGGTGCCGTTGTAAGCGATGAATTGCGTGGTGAAGGACATTTTCTGTAAGGTCAAGGTCTTCAGCATTGGGAAGTTGTCCAAAAAGTCAGGGAAGCAACGTGGCAGTCACTGCCGCTCATGTTTAGGTGTTGGAGGTTCTCGAGACCTTGAGTGACGAACGTGCAGTCGATGAGCCGGTTGTATGAAAGGTCAACGGTTGTCATATTGCTGCCTCCTTCAATGATAAGTTTACGCGGGAGTTTTCCAATCACGCGAACTATCCCTGATAGGTTGAAGAAAGTTAAGTTTGATGGCAGAGCGAAGGATAAACTTTCAAGGTTGAGCGCATCTCTGCAGCACTGCTCATCGTTCTCCGTGTCCGCCGTCTTACTCAACGCTTGCATTGCTCGTTCCAAGCTGAAGGTATTCTGGCTTTGAATTTCCAAGGTCTGTAGTGCGGTGATGTGTTTTATCAGGCCTAAAAAAGTAAAGTCGCCATGGTGGATGATATTGTTAGACAGGTCAAGATGGCGGATGCAGGCGTTAAAGCGTGATCCAGGCTGGATCAAGGCCGTGCGTTCTAGGGTGACGATGTAGTTCCTGGAGAGGATCAAGCGGCGCACGCACGTGTCCAACACCCATCGCATCTCAAGGCCGGTGAGGTGAAGCCCAGTTCCTCGGCTGCCCGACGTAATTAATCCGTCAGCGTTGAAAGTTTCTACCTCTTGCCCGCTCTGGCTAAAAGCGTAGAAAGTGGCCAGCACATCCTTTAATATGTCAAACCTCGTGCGATAGTTGTTCATTGCCACACTTGTCAGGTTGTTCAGAGGGCAGAATGTGCAGGCCTCTACGTGATATATCAGAGAGCAGCCGCTCACATCCACTGTGCGCAAAGATGAGCTGGCGAAGGCCGCGAATGTAGTGTTGGTCAGCTGACGCAGTGAACACTGGTCAGACAGATCCAGCGTCTTCAGTTTCCGCATGGCGCTGAATCCTGTCAACCAACATAGTAACAAACAACGAACGGAAGATGTCCTTTGAAACAACAGATATGTATCAATCTGTCAGTCTTTAATTTAATGTCTGTTCATACATGTAGGTGATACTAGACAATGAAAATTGAACTTTTAAAACACTTTAACTATTTAAAAACATAATTTCAGTCTATAAAAGTGTAACCTTTGGCTGTTGGTCACAAAAGTGCTGAGCTGAGCAATGCTTGACTACAGCAGTACTGGCACAGAGGTCACGGAATGTCTACGTAGTTGGTACCACATGCTGTAAAATCAGCGAGGTCAAAAGGCAATGCCAGACCTGCTTACTGGAAGCTGAAGCGGATGGTACCAATAAACCAAAAGAATGCGGGAGGCGGTACCTAAGGTCCAGCAGGTCTTTTCCGTACCTGGGAAAGGGCCTGCATCGTTGTGACGAGATGACTAGTTTTACCCTGCCTATTTACTATTTAGCCTTGTTTAGTCATTGTAACCTTAGAAAGTTAGTTATTACACAGCATACGATGAGAGTATAGGAGGTACACACACTGCGAGTTTGACGCAGGCAGTTAGTGACGTCAGCACTGTGTGCCTTGAATCTGAAAGTTTTAACCAATGGGACTCAGGCAGAGCGGTTAGAGCCGGTTCTGACTGGGTCAAAACCTAGCATAGATTAAGTCAGTGCTACAAAAGACACCGAAGTCTACACAGCTAGACCGGAGCAGAGAACTATCTTCACTCATAGACCAGGAAACAGGACTTTAGAATCTTAGAATTCGATCAAGTAGCCACGAGGCCTGACTTTGTCAAACAGGTAAATGAACATACTTCTGTTTCATCGTGATATATTTATATTATTGTTGAAATTATGTTTGTAGAATTTGCCATGCATAGATGTGAATTGTTAATCCGAATTTGCGTGACCACGTGGCGAAACACGGCCGGTTGCGCCGCCATGTTGTATACCTGACGGAACCACTGTTGTTGAACTTATATGTATGTTTGCAGACCAGTGGCTGTACCAGTGAATGTTTATATTATTATTAATTCTGTATGTGTGTAGTTAGCCACGATTGATATTTATGTATGTATAGGAAAGTAGAGTTGAGATTCCAGTGGACCACGGACGTAGCAGAATGTTCGTCGCTTATGTATAGAGATGTGGAGCTATCACTGAGGGCTACTTTGGCTTTCAGTAAGACGCTCTGCACAAACCGATTATTCAGGGTTGTGCAGAATTTCGTCTCTTATATTACAGACAAGCAGGCGAGCTATCCCGTGCGCCCAACTCCACAGGAAAACCAAGTTGGCTGTTTAGCCCCTACAGCACAAGGCTGAGGGAGCACCCCTGGAAAACACCCTGCAAGACCCCACAGCGTGGCAAGGGACCAATCTACACGACGACACATCTTGTACCAGAAGCTACCTCAATGAAGGACTTCAAACACACCATACTGCAGTTAAGTGACACAGAAGAAGTGCACCCAAACTGATAGCAAAAGGACCACAGTAGTCCACTCTTCAGAACTGTAGTAAAACGGACCACAGTAGTCCAATCTTCATGAAATCTAGTAGCCAGTGCCCGATGAAGACGTAACAGCTGCCTAGACTATCAGCGATCGAATTATTTGCTTTGACTTACGAACTTTTAAGGTAGATTAGTACATCGAATATCTTGTATAGAGTAGAAGAAATAAATGTGTGATTTTAACTGTTATCAAGTGGCTGGACTACATATGATTCATAGCCGTGTGAAAGCTAGTGTGACAGTGATCTTTTACCATTTTTCTATCTATCTCTGTATCCCAGCCTTAACACAGACCGAGCTAAACAAATAAATTTATTAAAGTAATTCACTGGGTGACTCACTAGCGGTTCCCATCGAATAAAGCGTGAGGGTTACGCATCCATTGTGCAGAGCCCAATAACAACTAAACCCCACGTGACAATCGTGCAGGTAGGGGATAGGTGCAAACCGCAAGACAAAGAGTTGGTCAATGACGTAGACTGGGTGGATTGCCTGTTGTGGAGAGGGCAGTGACCGCTAGGAGCATGTGATTGAACCATGGAGCAGGGTAGGTTAGGTTAGGGTTATAAAAGAGCCACGAAAACTGTCTACAGGACCAGTCCTCCCGGGTCCAGTCCTGCTGGGTCCAGTCTTGCCGGGTCCCGTCTTGCCGGCTTCAGCTGAAGGTATGCCAGAGGTCTGGCAGTGTTCTAATTCTAATTATTAAAGTTTTATTTTAACGCGTTAGTGTAAAGGTAGATCCTTCAAGAAGCGAAGTGAATGGAGGCTTCGAAGATGAGGTGAGAACGAACCTTATTGAAACTTCTTTCTTTTGTTGGTTATTATGTGCATTCGGATTTAATATTTGATGATTGTAGTGTATTGAGTATAAGTTATTAAAGGCAGGCAAAAGAAATGAATGCATTATGGAATTGATTTTTTTTTGTTTAAATGGTGGTGTCTTTGGATGGCAGTGAGACCTGTTCTGTTGTGCGCGTTTTATAGACTATGATTGTTTTTAGTTATGGCCCAAGCCCCGTACAGATAGGAAAGTAGTTTAGTTAGTCTAGCCAAAGAGCTTAATGATAGAAAGAGGGGGAACTTGGTACAGAACCGCGAGACGAAAAGTACGAGTTATGCTCCCTTGTCGACATGCTGAAAATGGCTCGTGGCAGAAAGTCAAAAGGCAACCGAGTGAAACAGGGCGGTGACTTTTGCACAGCCATCAATTGCCATAATGCCAGATACAAGAAAAGTTGTGTTGGCAAGTCCTTTTCAAATTTCCAAGTGACAAAGAAAGGTAAATTGCAATTAAAAAACTTCATTTTTTTGTGTTTTTGTAGGCCTAAACTAAGACCGCTGCAGTGTTGTTAGTGTTAAAACAATCGGAGAGCGGCTTGAATGATTCATGTTATACCGATGTGCTAAATCCAAAACAGTTTGCTTGCTGACAGTTTACGTTCAACAGGTCGCTCACTGTTTACGTTATTGCTAGGTTGTTTGACTATATTTGTGCTTATATTTCAAAAGTAGATGTCAGATTGGCAGTTTGGCTTTGTCAAACTGCTTATGTTAACAAGTTAAATTAGACTAAGTCTGTTTTCTCCTCGTGATCAAATACTGTGCAAGATAACCCCTTACTGTTACGTTGAAACGCGAACGAAAGTATGTCGGAAGCGTGTACGATAGATCTAATCGTTTCGTTTTGCAAAGTATTCAATAATGGAGTTTATTTACCTTTGATTTGAGTTTGCATTGTTGTTAGGAGAGGCTTTGTATAACGTTGATGATTTGCGTTAGTCGATATTGTTGGAGAATCTTCTGGATCCGTTTGTTTACTAACGATCGAAGCTTCTTGATGGACGTAGATAATGGAGAACATTCTTTTGACATGTATGACGTAAGTCAGTGATGACGATCTTTTATTCGATTGGTGGCAGTGCGTCATTTCTACTGTATTCGAAATCTTTCCGGAAAAGAGAGAGGTTATTTAATCGTGTGCCGAGTTGCTGTTGAGAGAGAGTAAAGTTGTTGATAGTGATTTGGAAAGTTGCTGTGAAAGTTGTTGAGTTGAATTGAGAATTGTATGCAGTTGTTGATGTGTGCTGAATAAAAGTGGAAAACTTCATACGTCGACTTTGTGACTTGTATGCTGTTTGGACGGGCTGTGTGAATAAACGAATCTGAGTTACACAACTATCAGGAATTCAAGCATCGGGGCTGAATCAGATACTGATAAAGAAAAACACCATCATCGAACTGAGTGTAACATTTTGGGGGTCAAGCCGCGATTCACGCCATAGCCAAGGGTTCAACTGCTACAACAAGCGAGTCAACGTTACGAGAGGCAGTCATCGAGGGTAGCCGCCAACGAGTTGCGTCGAGAGGGGCCAACATACTGGGACTACATCACCGATAGGTTCGGGTTGACTGCAAGGGCGTGTAGTCGCTGAAGAGTTGCTTCGTGAGCGAACAACAGTTCAGGACTACGTGGCTGCCGTAAGACTACGTCGAGGGACAGTCTCGGAGCTACATCGCCAGTGTTACAGAGAGCGGCGAGCGGACGTCGCGTCTACTTCAGCACAGGAGCGTGTACATCAACACCAGCGTGGTGCAGCGTCGCATACGACGAGGACAGCGGGGCCTGCGTCAACGAAGGCGACTAGTGGCAAGCATCAGCGCTACTGCAGAAAGCGTGCTGTTCTAGAACAGTCTAGAAAGGTACAGCACAGTAAAGAACTTTCTAGAAAAGAACTTTCTTGAAAAGAACTTTCCAGAAGCATCAAGATGGCTGACTTCTGGCAGAAAGGGGTTGAACTGAATCTAAAAGGCAAGCAGCTGACGGAGTACGTTAAGTCTCAGGAGAGAATACGAGAAAGAGAATGGGAAGAGAAGCGTCTAGAAAAAGAAATAGAACTAGAACAGAAGCGTCTAGAAGTAGAAGAGCAGCGTCGCCGTGAAGAAAGAGAGTTCGAGCTGAAGCGTCTTGAAGGTGAGCGTCAGTACCAGTTAGAGTTGGCGCGTATCCAAAACAATCAGCATGCGCCACAAGTCACCAACGACCATACGGCTCCTAAATTGCCAGCTTTCGTCGACGGGAAGGACCAGATCGACAGCTATCTGGCGAGATTCGAAAGGTTCGCCGAAAGCTCTAACTGGCAACCTCAAGACTGGGCAATTCGACTGAGTGCACTTCTGACGGGGCAAGCTCTCGAAGTTTACACCAGACTGTCGAACGATGACGCCAAAAACTACGACGTCTTGAAAGAGGCCCTGTTGCAGTGCTACAACTTTACAGAGAAGGGCTACCGTAAACGCTTCCGTGAATGCCGGCCTAAGTCAGACGAGACGCCAAAGCAGTTTGTGGAGCGCCTGTCGTCATATCTACACAAGTGGGTGGAGTTATCAGGCGAAATGAAGTCTTACGACAGTCTCCATGACCTGATCGTGAAGGAACAATTTCTCAATGCCTGTCACAAGGACCTAGCGACCCACTTAGAAGAACAAAAGCTGCAGACGCTTAAAGATGTGACTGAGGCTGCTGAAAGATATCTCATCGCTCATGGGAAGACCCTGGGGCCACCCAGCGCGACGAAACATTTTCAGAAGACTGGAAACCATGTGAACCAGATCCAGGGAAGCCAGACGAGCCAGAGACAGACAGACTCCACGCCTCCTCCCAGGGAAGGGCATTCAAGAGGCTGTTTCACTTGCAACGCTACAGACCACAGAGCAGCTAACTGCCCTCAAAACAAAAGTAGCGGACAGCGGAGCAGTACGGACAACGCAGCGGCGGGCAACCGGCAGAGGCGGTTCTCCAAGCAACGGCAAACCAGTAGATCTGACCATCAGGTGTGCGGCGGGAGCGTCATTCTTCCAAGTGAGACCAAGCGCACAGCTACTCCTGCCGACGTGCAAGAGTGCATGACCGATGGCCAACTTCTCCTTGCCAACGGAAAATCCATCCCCGTCGTCGCCAGCGCAGCTGTGACCGTCCAGAACATGCCAGTTTCGAAGGGACGCGTCGGAAATCATGAAGTGACTGTTTTAAGAGACTCTGGCTGCAGTGGGGTCATCGTCAGAGAAGACCTAATTGCTAAAGAACAGTTCACTGGCGATTCAAAATGGACACTTATGGCCGACAGCAAATGTGTGAGAGCGCCAGTTGCGAAGATTCATGTCAACACCCCTTTTTACATAGGTGAAGTCGAAGCGGTTTGCCTGAAGAAGCCGCTATACGATTTGATGATCGGGAATATCGACGGCGCGAGACGACCCGACGACCCCGATTCAGAATGGAGTCCTGCCTCAACCCAACACGTCGAAGTTGTGGAGGAGGATCCATTGCCGTTTCCCGATGGAGACCTTACAGAGCTGCTACGGGACAATGTGGCTACTCCGGCTCAGCCCTGCCGACCAGAGATTGTCGGTGCTGTTACTACCAGGGCCCAGGCTAAGAGAGACAAGACGTCTACGCCACTGAAGGTCGCCGACAACTCTAAAGCTGCCATCGTGGACAGAGATAAGCTGATCCAGCTCCAGGAAGCTGACAGTACTTTAAACAAGTACAGGAACCGCCAAGACCACGTGACCAAGGGCAGTGGCACGGTCTATTTTGAGGTGAAGGCCAAGATCCTGTATCGAATCTTCCAGCACCCGAGGGTCAACGGAGGTAAACCACTACGTCAAGTTTTGGTACCGTTACCCCTAAGGCGCCAAGTGATGGAAGTAGCACATGACTCAATCATGGGAGGTCACCTAGGTATCAAGAAGACGTCGGATAGAATCCAGGCGGTGTTCTACTGGCCAGGACTTCATGCGGACGTTAGCCGTTTCTGCCGATCATGTGACATTTGCCAGAAGACCATACCTCGAGGAATGGTCCCGAAAGTACCTATGCAGAGGATGCCTTTAATCGACCGACCTTTCAAGAGGGTGGCCTTAGACTTAATCGGCGAAATAAGACCTCCGAGTGAAGAAGGTCATCGGTGGGTACTGACTTTAGTGGACTATGCGACTCGGTACCCAGAAGCAGTGCCACTGAAGAAGATTGACACTGAAACTGTAGCAGAGGCACTGGTGGACATGTTCAGTAGACTTGGAGTGCCTGAAGAGATCCTGACAGACCTCGGGACGCAGTTCGTCTCTGACTGCATGAAGGAGGTCAACAGACTGCTGAGCATCCGGCATTTGACTACGACACCCTACCATCCAATGTGCAACGGGCTTGTCGAAAAGTTCAATGCTACGCTGAAGTCCACCCTGAAGAAACTGTGCAGCGAGCAGCCCAGACAATGGCATCGCTACATCAACGCCTTACTTTTCGCCTACAGAGAAGTACCGCAGGAGTCCACCGGCTTTTCTCCGTTCGAGCTGTTGTACGGAAGAACCATCCGAGGGCCGATGCACATCCTGAAAGAACTGTGGACGAAAGAAGTAGACACCCCAGAGGTGAAGAACAGTTACCAGTACGTGTTTGAGCTACGAGAGAAGCTGGAGCAGACTCTCGAGATAGCCAGAGAAAACCTGAAGAAGTCCCAGGACTGTGGAAAGCACTACTATGATCGTAGGGCTGTGAGCAGGAAGTTTAAACCTGGCAACAAAGTGCTGGTGCTGCTACCTACCGATCATAATAAGTTGCTGATGCAGTGGAAAGGCCCGTACGAAGTGGAGACCGTGGTGGGTATCAACGACTACAAGGTGAAGGTCGGCCAACATTCCAAGATATACCACGCCAACCTCCTTAAGCTGTACGTGGAAAGGCCATCAGAGACTGTGCACGCAGCCACAGCAGCTGTGACCGACGACAGCTTTGACAGCGAAGAACTGTTGGAACTGGGAGACTTCCACAGCAAAGAAGGCATCGATGATGTTAAGCTAGGACCAAGCTTGACGGAAGGTCAAAAGATGGAGCTCAAGGACCTTATGGGCGAATTTCCCCATAGCTTCAGTGATGTCCCAGGCTCTACGACTTTGGTCGAACATTAAGTCCACACCCAGACCTGGAAGGAGCATCTGCAGACCTTGAGGGAGCTGTTCCATCGTCCCGCAGAAGCCAACCTGACCGTGAGACCCGGCGAATGCATTCTGAGAGCTGACAACGTCGACTGCGTCGGACGTTCGATGGAAGAAGAAGACAACGGAGGATGCACTGATCCCAGGGAAGCCCACATGATCATCGTCTTTGACCCTGGGCCGATGACGACCGCAACTGACGAGGGCGTCGTTTCCTTGCGGATGAAAGAACATTGACTGTGTGGATGAACTAAGAATATTGGTAATGACAGACTTGAAAATGAAAACGTTGACTGGGTAAATGATCTGTGAACATTGACAGTATCCAGAAAGACTTGCAGATGAGAAACATTGACTGTGTGAATGAACTGTGAACATTGACAATATCCAGACAGATTTGAAGATGAAAACCATTGACTCTTTGTGAATGAACTGAGAACGTTGATAGTGTTCAGACAGTCTGAAATAAGTTTTAATTGTGGACTTTGTTTGTGCATTACGTTTCAACGTTGTTGAAAGAAATTGGGTAAATTTCTTCTTGAGTGGGGGGTTATGTTACGTTGAAACGCGAACGAAAGTATGTCGGAAGCGTGTACGATAGATCTAATCGTTTCGTTTTGCAAAGTATTCAATAATGGAGTTTATTTACCTTTGATTTGAGTTTGCATTGTTGTTAGGAGAGGCTTTGTATAACGTTGATGATTTGCGTTAGTCGATATTGTTGGAGAATCTTCTGGATCCGTTTGTTTACTAACGATCGAAGCTTCTTGATGGACGTAGATAATGGAGAACATTCTTTTGACATGTATGACGTAAGTCAGTGATGACGATCTTTTATTCGATTGGTGGCAGTGCGTCATTTCTACTGTATTCGAAATCTTTCCGGAAAAGAGAGAGGTTATTTAATCGTGTGCCGAGTTGCTGTTGAGAGAGAGTAAAGTTGTTGATAGTGATTTGGAAAGTTGCTGTGAAAGTTGTTGAGTTGAATTGAGAATTGTATGCAGTTGTTGATGTGTGCTGAATAAAAGTGGAAAACTTCATACGTCGACTTTGTGACTTGTATGCTGTTTGGACGGGCTGTGTGAATAAACGAATCTGAGTTACACAACTATCAGGAATTCAAGCATCGGGGCTGAATCAGATACTGATAAAGAAAAACACCATCATCGAACTGAGTGTAACATTTTGGGGGTCAAGCCGCGATTCACGCCATAGCCAAGGGTTCAACTGCTACAACAAGCGAGTCAACGTTACGAGAGGCAGTCATCGAGGGTAGCCGCCAACGAGTTGCGTCGAGAGGGGCCAACATACTGGGACTACATCACCGATAGGTTCGGGTTGACTGCAAGGGCGTGTAGTCGCTGAAGAGTTGCTTCGTGAGCGAACAACAGTTCAGGACTACGTGGCTGCCGTAAGACTACGTCGAGGGACAGTCTCGGAGCTACATCGCCAGTGTTACAGAGAGCGGCGAGCGGACGTCGCGTCTACTTCAGCACAGGAGCGTGTACATCAACACCAGCGTGGTGCAGCGTCGCATACGACGAGGACAGCGGGGCCTGCGTCAACGAAGGCGACTAGTGGCAAGCATCAGCGCTACTGCAGAAAGCGTGCTGTTCTAGAACAGTCTAGAAAGGTACAGCACAGTAAAGAACTTTCTAGAAAAGAACTTTCTTGAAAAGAACTTTCCAGAAGCATCAAGATGGCTGACTTCTGGCAGAAAGGGGTTGAACTGAATCTAAAAGGCAAGCAGCTGACGGAGTACGTTAAGTCTCAGGAGAGAATACGAGAAAGAGAATGGGAAGAGAAGCGTCTAGAAAAAGAAATAGAACTAGAACAGAAGCGTCTAGAAGTAGAAGAGCAGCGTCGCCGTGAAGAAAGAGAGTTCGAGCTGAAGCGTCTTGAAGGTGAGCGTCAGTACCAGTTAGAGTTGGCGCGTATCCAAAACAATCAGCATGCGCCACAAGTCACCAACGACCATACGGCTCCTAAATTGCCAGCTTTCGTCGACGGGAAGGACCAGATCGACAGCTATCTGGCGAGATTCGAAAGGTTCGCCGAAAGCTCTAACTGGCAACCTCAAGACTGGGCAATTCGACTGAGTGCACTTCTGACGGGGCAAGCTCTCGAAGTTTACACCAGACTGTCGAACGATGACGCCAAAAACTACGACGTCTTGAAAGAGGCCCTGTTGCAGTGCTACAACTTTACAGAGAAGGGCTACCGTAAACGCTTCCGTGAATGCCGGCCTAAGTCAGACGAGACGCCAAAGCAGTTTGTGGAGCGCCTGTCGTCATATCTACACAAGTGGGTGGAGTTATCAGGCGAAATGAAGTCTTACGACAGTCTCCATGACCTGATCGTGAAGGAACAATTTCTCAATGCCTGTCACAAGGACCTAGCGACCCACTTAGAAGAACAAAAGCTGCAGACGCTTAAAGATGTGACTGAGGCTGCTGAAAGATATCTCATCGCTCATGGGAAGACCCTGGGGCCACCCAGCGCGACGAAACATTTTCAGAAGACTGGAAACCATGTGAACCAGATCCAGGGAAGCCAGACGAGCCAGAGACAGACAGACTCCACGCCTCCTCCCAGGGAAGGGCATTCAAGAGGCTGTTTCACTTGCAACGCTACAGACCACAGAGCAGCTAACTGCCCTCAAAACAAAAGTAGCGGACAGCGGAGCAGTACGGACAACGCAGCGGCGGGCAACCGGCAGAGGCGGTTCTCCAAGCAACGGCAAACCAGTAGATCTGACCATCAGGTGTGCGGCGGGAGCGTCATTCTTCCAAGTGAGACCAAGCGCACAGCTACTCCTGCCGACGTGCAAGAGTGCATGACCGATGGCCAACTTCTCCTTGCCAACGGAAAATCCATCCCCGTCGTCGCCAGCGCAGCTGTGACCGTCCAGAACATGCCAGTTTCGAAGGGACGCGTCGGAAATCATGAAGTGACTGTTTTAAGAGACTCTGGCTGCAGTGGGGTCATCGTCAGAGAAGACCTAATTGCTAAAGAACAGTTCACTGGCGATTCAAAATGGACACTTATGGCCGACAGCAAATGTGTGAGAGCGCCAGTTGCGAAGATTCATGTCAACACCCCTTTTTACATAGGTGAAGTCGAAGCGGTTTGCCTGAAGAAGCCGCTATACGATTTGATGATCGGGAATATCGACGGCGCGAGACGACCCGACGACCCCGATTCAGAATGGAGTCCTGCCTCAACCCAACACGTCGAAGTTGTGGAGGAGGATCCATTGCCGTTTCCCGATGGAGACCTTACAGAGCTGCTACGGGACAATGTGGCTACTCCGGCTCAGCCCTGCCGACCAGAGATTGTCGGTGCTGTTACTACCAGGGCCCAGGCTAAGAGAGACAAGACGTCTACGCCACTGAAGGTCGCCGACAACTCTAAAGCTGCCATCGTGGACAGAGATAAGCTGATCCAGCTCCAGGAAGCTGACAGTACTTTAAACAAGTACAGGAACCGCCAAGACCACGTGACCAAGGGCAGTGGCACGGTCTATTTTGAGGTGAAGGCCAAGATCCTGTATCGAATCTTCCAGCACCCGAGGGTCAACGGAGGTAAACCACTACGTCAAGTTTTGGTACCGTTACCCCTAAGGCGCCAAGTGATGGAAGTAGCACATGACTCAATCATGGGAGGTCACCTAGGTATCAAGAAGACGTCGGATAGAATCCAGGCGGTGTTCTACTGGCCAGGACTTCATGCGGACGTTAGCCGTTTCTGCCGATCATGTGACATTTGCCAGAAGACCATACCTCGAGGAATGGTCCCGAAAGTACCTATGCAGAGGATGCCTTTAATCGACCGACCTTTCAAGAGGGTGGCCTTAGACTTAATCGGCGAAATAAGACCTCCGAGTGAAGAAGGTCATCGGTGGGTACTGACTTTAGTGGACTATGCGACTCGGTACCCAGAAGCAGTGCCACTGAAGAAGATTGACACTGAAACTGTAGCAGAGGCACTGGTGGACATGTTCAGTAGACTTGGAGTGCCTGAAGAGATCCTGACAGACCTCGGGACGCAGTTCGTCTCTGACTGCATGAAGGAGGTCAACAGACTGCTGAGCATCCGGCATTTGACTACGACACCCTACCATCCAATGTGCAACGGGCTTGTCGAAAAGTTCAATGCTACGCTGAAGTCCACCCTGAAGAAACTGTGCAGCGAGCAGCCCAGACAATGGCATCGCTACATCAACGCCTTACTTTTCGCCTACAGAGAAGTACCGCAGGAGTCCACCGGCTTTTCTCCGTTCGAGCTGTTGTACGGAAGAACCATCCGAGGGCCGATGCACATCCTGAAAGAACTGTGGACGAAAGAAGTAGACACCCCAGAGGTGAAGAACAGTTACCAGTACGTGTTTGAGCTACGAGAGAAGCTGGAGCAGACTCTCGAGATAGCCAGAGAAAACCTGAAGAAGTCCCAGGACTGTGGAAAGCACTACTATGATCGTAGGGCTGTGAGCAGGAAGTTTAAACCTGGCAACAAAGTGCTGGTGCTGCTACCTACCGATCATAATAAGTTGCTGATGCAGTGGAAAGGCCCGTACGAAGTGGAGACCGTGGTGGGTATCAACGACTACAAGGTGAAGGTCGGCCAACATTCCAAGATATACCACGCCAACCTCCTTAAGCTGTACGTGGAAAGGCCATCAGAGACTGTGCACGCAGCCACAGCAGCTGTGACCGACGACAGCTTTGACAGCGAAGAACTGTTGGAACTGGGAGACTTCCACAGCAAAGAAGGCATCGATGATGTTAAGCTAGGACCAAGCTTGACGGAAGGTCAAAAGATGGAGCTCAAGGACCTTATGGGCGAATTTCCCCATAGCTTCAGTGATGTCCCAGGCTCTACGACTTTGGTCGAACATTAAGTCCACACCCAGACCTGGAAGGAGCATCTGCAGACCTTGAGGGAGCTGTTCCATCGTCCCGCAGAAGCCAACCTGACCGTGAGACCCGGCGAATGCATTTCTGAGAGCTGACAACGTCGACTGCGTCGGACGTTCGATGGAAGAAGAAGACAACGGAGGATGCACTGATCCCAGGGAAGCCCACATGATCATCGTCTTTGACCCTGGGCCGATGACGACCGCAACTGACGAGGGCGTCGTTTCCTTGCGGATGAAAGAACATTGACTGTGTGGATGAACTAAGAATATTGGTAATGACAGACTTGAAAATGAAAACGTTGACTGGGTAAATGATCTGTGAACATTGACAGTATCCAGAAAGACTTGCAGATGAGAAACATTGACTGTGTGAATGAACTGTGAACATTGACAATATCCAGACAGATTTGAAGATGAAAACCATTGACTCTTTGTGAATGAACTGAGAACGTTGATAGTGTTCAGACAGTCTGAAATAAGTTTTAATTGTGGACTTTGTTTGTGCATTACGTTTCAACGTTGTTGAAAGAAATTGGGTAAATTTCTTCTTGAGTGGGGGGTTATGTTACGTTGAAACGCGAACGAAAGTATGTCGGAAGCGTGTACGATAGATCTAATCGTTTCGTTTTGCAAAGTATTCAATAATGGAGTTTATTTACCTTTGATTTGAGTTTGCATTGTTGTTAGGAGAGGCTTTGTATAACGTTGATGATTTGCGTTAGTCGATATTGTTGGAGAATCTTCTGGATCCGTTTGTTTACTAACGATCGAAGCTTCTTGATGGACGTAGATAATGGAGAACATTCTTTTGACATGTATGACGTAAGTCAGTGATGACGATCTTTTATTCGATTGGTGGCAGTGCGTCATTTCTACTGTATTCGAAATCTTTCCGGAAAAGAGAGAGGTTATTTAATCGTGTGCCGAGTTGCTGTTGAGAGAGAGTAAAGTTGTTGATAGTGATTTGGAAAGTTGCTGTGAAAGTTGTTGAGTTGAATTGAGAATTGTATGCAGTTGTTGATGTGTGCTGAATAAAAGTGGAAAACTTCATACGTCGACTTTGTGACTTGTATGCTGTTTGGACGGGCTGTGTGAATAAACGAATCTGAGTTACACAACTATCAGGAATTCAAGCATCGGGGCTGAATCAGATACTGATAAAGAAAAACACCATCATCGAACTGAGTGTAACACTTACCTAGACACAAAAATGGTCCTTGATTTGTTGTAATCCCTTTTCGTTTGAGTGGAAACGGGGGAAAATGTAATGTAGAAACTCAGTCCTTGTTCTGATCTGTGAATTTCTGCGCATTAGATCTATATTGCGTGGAATGTTGTAGTCTAGGTTCTGATTGTTCTGTCTGATTAATTAATTATTTTCCATGAAGTGACTGATGTTATTAAGCCAGTGATGTGGGAGGTGAGAGGGATGGGGGGTAGGGGGACACCTGATATAAATTAAATTCACACTATTAGTGAAACATTTTGTTATTGTGCTTTATTGTGATTAATTGATTGAATGACAGAGCTCTCTCTTCCCCCAATTCCCTCCCCCCCCCCCCTCTCTCTCTCTCTCTCTCTCTCACACGATTACGGATTTACAGTTTCGGATAACTGAAACAGTCTGTCATGCATATTTTAATTTTAAAATATCTGTCGTTGATTAAAAAATAATAAATTCCAGGGCAGAAAACGAACCTATGACATACACACATAAGCAGCATAAAAGCACCTAATAAATGTCAATAAGTAAACATTTAAAAAAATACAGCAGTAGCCGAATGTTTATAATAATGATGGCTAAAAGTTTGGTTTTTACAAACGTTGCCATAAAAATGTTCTTTTGCAATGGCATAGGCTCAATAAGTTACCACGCACAGATCATTCATATAGCAGATGATGAATTATAGCCAGCCCGAGCAAAGGGAAATAATCCGTGAGAGCGTCTCGCATTTTTGTATATGACATAATGGAAGTTCCTCCTCTTTCCGTAATAAGCTCTTTGGTCTAGCTCTCACAAGTTAATGTTTTGTGGGAAATAATAAGGAAGTTTCATCCACAGCGCGCGTTAAATTGATGGAGATGCAGGGTATTTAAATTTTTAATAAATTTTAATTAATTAACCAATTAAAGAAAAAGTTAGTAATTAAATAATGGAGGAAGACTGGGATGTCCCAGCATCAGAAATAACAGCCCCGAACACTCCAGACTGTAGGCTTTTTTTTTTTTTTTTTTTTTTAACAATATCACTCAGCACAGAGATTGTTTCACTTGAGGCTGCCCTTTTGATGGGTTAGTCTGGCCTTGTAAGGGCTTTTGTTGTGCAGAATCTTTTGGTGTGGCCATTGTATTGTGCAGGACAAGGCGACACGACATATTATGTTCTCCCCACCTGACCATTCGTCTTCTGCTTTATTGCGAGCATTTTATGCAGGTTGGTGGCAGTGACGTCGTGGCACTAGTGGCATTCATACCAGTTTACAATCAACCCGCTACGCCGCTTTTGCAATGAGATGTTCGTTTATTTTGTTTGTATTTTGGAATACTTTTTTCTGCTGCCTTCAAAACAGAATATCTAAATTTTGAATAGAAATTCTCTACATCTTCATCGTGAACGCTATTAATATAATTCTTTTCTAGACATGTTTTAAATACGTCCCAATAAACATATTTTATTTGAATTTAGGTATCTGGTCTTCTTTTTCTCCTAGTTCTGTTTCTTGTTCATTCAAAGAGCTGATTAATTCAGCGTACAATGGCCCTACACGTTCATCTATGGCACAGCCGTACACGTCCAATTATCTTACGTTATTATTAAGACTTCTTTGTTACCTTGTTTTAACTTTACTGTTCATTCTAATGCTACTTGATGCCATTTTAGAACAGAACACACGGTCTGTGATCAAACGCCCATTACAAGGATCACTACCTTCCCGCACAAACTACCTGTATCACCGTCTAAAACGGTGAAGCTTACCTGGGCCAAAGGCACACTGGGCTCCTTGGTTTGTAAAGGTGCCGATCTTCAAAACCTCCAGTGACTTCAGTTCCGCCAAAGCTGCTTCCGGGTACACTCCGTCCTGCTCCATCTGGTTGCCATGGAGGTACAGCGTCGTCAAGGTAGCGCCCACTTGCCGGAAAACGCCAACGGGAAAGGCATGGGCAGAACTCCCTAGATTGTTATTGGAGAGGAGTAGCATGGTCAGGTGGTTCAACCCTGAGAGAGCCTCAGGTTGAAGGCTAGTGATGAGGTTGTTCTGCAGGTAGAGCGTTGTCAGTCGTCTGAGGCCTCTGAACGTGTCGTTCTGGATCACCTTCAGCTGGTTGTGGGACAGATCAAGAACCTGCAGACAGACACAAGAAATAAACACATTCACCAGATTTAGGCTCCATAACTTTGACAAACTGATGAGCTAAAAGCTTTCAACTGACAGCAAATACTGCTGATTATGAAAAGTAGTTCCGCTAACACTAAAGTTGAGGTGAAAACCAATCCGACTTTGTAATTTCTGAATGACGTGATACCCGTACGCGTTTCTCGGCGTGAGGCATACTGGGAGACATCAATTCCTGCAGATATTCGGATTTAGTTTTTAGTTTAAATAAACCGTTTTGATTTTAAAAGTCAATCGTCTTTTAAACAGGAAGTCAAGACAGTAATTTGACTTCAATATTTAAGAAATATGTTCAGTTTTGTTTACAACCACTGATATTTCAATTAAAGAACTGTATAGTCAATTCTCTTTTAATGAGGAAACCAGCGCAGTGAACACAATGCTCAGACAATATGCTTTCTCGTGCTTGCCCTTGCCACAGTAAATAAAATAGCAATGAGAGGTTTTAATCCTGCTGGTTTACCTGAAGTGAGCGTCCAATGACACTAAAGCAGTTGTCCAGCAGACTCGTCAGTGTGTTTCCCGCCAGTAGCAACACTGCCAGCTCTGGCAGTGAGGAAGAAGAGGACTGCGGAACTCCTGCAAGGAGATGAACAGACAATTATTATTCAAAGGTTCGTCAATCGAGCACTGAATTTGCTTTTTAATGTCGAAAGTTGGAAAGCAATGGAGGCACGGTGATTTGCTCCAACCTTCATATTCCACCCCACCCCACTTCTAACCCATTAACTAAGCAATAGATCTATGCCGCTGCTGCAGCTGCTGCTAATGACGGTGATGGAACGTCAATTTCTTCCATAGTCCACATCTTTCAGGCAGAAACTAAATTATTATTTCTCACGTTTGAGTTCTGCAAGACAAGGTGACTCGCAATAACTTGCCCAGAACACAAACACACACACACACACAAACACACACACACACACACACACACACACACACACACACACACACATAAAGAGGCAAACACACAGTTACGATTGAGATTCTAAATCTGTGAACACCCTTCGCTGAGTACACCAAAGTTGTGGAGTCATTTCCCCGAAAACGGGGTATCCACAGTACTACGAAGAAGAAGAAGAAGAAGAAGAAGACGAATTTTATTTTGATTGGTTGTTGATTGGATCATTCTGGAACGTTGTGTATTTTTCTATCTTGTTGATATACTATATAAGTATCGGCTATCTGCTTGTCTGGAGTCAGGGACCGGGTAGCTCAGTTGGTAGAGCGTCTTACTAGTAACCGAAAAGTCCCTGGTTCGCATCCCGGATTGGCCAGCATGTGACCAATTATTTTCCCCTTACCATCAACTGGTTCGCTGGTGTCAGAATACTGTGACCAGTAGTCGCCTATACGTTCCGGTGTCGTGTGATTATAAACTACAATTGCCATTTGTTTTGTCTGGAGTGTGGTGTTTCTCAGAAAGAGATTGTCTGTGCAGTTGTTAATGCAGTTTCGTTAATAAAGTTGGAAAACTGTGTATCGACGACTCCTGCCTTGTTGCTGAGTGAACAGGCTGCGTGGATAATGAATTCGAGTGGCACAAGATTCAAGCATCGGGGCTGAATCCACCATTGCCATGTAACACACATCCATGTATAATATAACCCTACACACCTGAAAAGGGAGGAAAATAAACTCGAAACCACAAGAATCCACATTTTCCTCTTCTAGCATCCCCCCTTCTAGACACTCGTGTACATAGTCCATAAAATAAGCATTTTCAAAATTATTTATTCTTTTGTCGGTGTTGTGACTCCACTTTATGGTAACGAAGCATAATGCTAAACAGGAAGTGATTGGCCATATCTGGACTGTCTGTAAGCAAAATAATAAATAGTAATTAAGTGATTGGCCACTATCTCAACTGTCTGTAAGCAAAATTGTAGGGAACGTGAATTTTCCGGTTTTTAATAAGATTTCTATTTTTAGAATGTGAGTAATTTATTTAAAGAAATATATTTTATATTATTATTTTTATTGGCTGAAAAGGTTGAACAAATGAAATAATTAATAGCTGGGAGACAGGGCAAATGGAGTTCACTTCAGTATTTTGTCCCAAGGTGTGTGGTCGTGTCAAGTCGTTGTTTCAGTTGGCTAGGGAAAAAAAAGAGAAAGAAAAAGAAAAGATTATTGTGAAGATTTGAAGATGTAGAAAGCATCGAGGAAAAGAGTATAGGTTGGTGGACTTTCTCTCTGAAATTGGATTGTGTATTGTGCTGTAAAGATTACAGGTATTTATAATGTTTTCAGGATTGTGAAATGTTGGAGAAGTATATTTTTGCATTGGATGTATTGTGTTGAGAGGTGGTGAGCTGTTGTCCACTAAGATCAAATATAGTTTTCATTGATGTAATAATATTATTAATTACATGGGGCTATAATTATAGAGTATTAGATAATGTATTATGAATGGAAGGTGTGAGTATGTTGGTAGTAATTTTCATTCATCAAATTGTTATACCTGGATATGGATAACATTGTTGGAGAAGGAAAGAAACGGTCACATATGGAGCGGAATTGGAAGAGTGAAGAAACTAAGGGAGATGAGCAAGGATGAAACAAAGACGAATAATATGATTATAATAATCCGAGTATTGACGAGTGAATATATATTATATATTGTTTTAGCTGCCTACGAGAGGCTGATAGCCTCGAACACTTGGACACACGGCGTTGTCTCGGACAACGGGCCAAGACGATCCGTGAGACATCGGAGGGGTCAGCCATACTACTTTACCTGACCAAGACACGTTGGCTGCCTCAGATAGATAGGCAGACGTGCCTATCTGCCTGTCTACGTATATCATCTGTTCGTCTAGGCCTGCTTGGGTACAGACTCCCGACTGTTACAAAAGGTAACAAGTTTGTTTTAAATTTGGCTCAGGACATGCAAATGCCGGTTTTGTGATCCAAAGATTCCTAACCCGAATGAAAGATGCGGTGTGAAAGAGTTATGTAAATCATTGTTGTTTATTTATATAAAGTATTGAAAGCGTGGAACTTATATTTGTGTTGGTGTTTGCCTGTGTTAGTGAGAATCTATGAATTTGTGGGTGTGATAGTTAACAGAGAATCTTACATGCGCACTGTTTTGAATTAGGTGTCAGATATATTTTGCAGTCAGTAGCTATTATAAACAGGCACACCCATCCAAATATCCATCCGTTAAAAAAATGATAGTCTAAACAGGAAGTGATTGGCCACGATCTGGACTGTAATTGGCCACTATCTGGACTGTCTGTAAGCAAAATGATAAACAGGACGTGGTTGGCCATGTCTCAACTGTCTGTAAGCAAAACATGAGCAACATCGACTTAAGCCAAGTTTTAAATACAGCGCAAAGGTGTTTAGAAAATGAAGCCCAATGACCTTGACCTTTGAGGAAGTACATACATACGAATGACCTAACAAGCTAAGCAGCAGTTACAGTAAAAACAGATAAATTTCGGCTCAGTTATTCTTTAGATAGGCCAGAAGTGCGTTTTGAACAAAAATTTGAAATAGGGAGCAACGGACAGTCAACGGGACTGCTACTGAAGTACATCAAAACTCAACAAAATTGTGTAGCCGGTTTCTCAATATATTGAGCAAAACATGTTTAGCACCAAAATGATGTGACGTTGGATCTATTGTTGCTGGGCTCTGCACAATGGATTGCTATTACTCACTCGTCTTTCGTCTGGGGGGATCGGCTAGTTAAATCACCCTATGACTAATCTTAATACACGTATATGTGTGGCCCGTCTGTGTAAGGATGGGGTTACAAGATCGGGAGAAAAGTGTAAAGATTCACTGACACACTAGCTCTCGCAGGGCTATGAAACATAGGTATTCCAACCACTTGTTAACAGTAAAACTTACACATTTATTTCCTCTACTCTATACAAACTCTTATAATCACTACACTACCTTAAATATCCAAAACATAATATAACTAGGATTAACTTAACAGTCCAAATTTCACTTTGAGTAGTTCGCTCCTTGATGGGTGTATGCAGCTACTGTTCTCGATATTTGATACTGTCTCGTCATTGGGCTATTAGATCTTTTTGTCCTACTATTCGTTTTTCTGGTGGAAGAGTGGACTATCGCACAGTCCCTATCGAGCAGTGTTCGTGCACGTTTTCTGTGGATTTAACTGTCTCGTCGATGTGCGGTGTTGGTGTCTCCTCTTCTTGTTATATGACTACTGAGCTAGTGGAGCACAATGTTCTCGGCTGCTCAAGGTTGCAGGCCACTTGTCAGGGTTGCCTCTCTGTGGGGTTTGTTCCCTGCCGTGGACCAAGATGCCTGCACGTCTGCAAAATATAAGACGAACTTCTGCAACGCCTTGTTTAAAAAGGGTGTGCAGAGCATCTCACTGTTGGCAAAAACAGCCCTCAGTGAGATCATCTCCACTTACACAGGTAGGAGACGAACAATTATCTAAGTCCGTTGTCCACTGGTCGAGTGGGTTCGCCACGTTGTCAAGCAAAGTTTTACTAACAGTTAAAATTCTAAAACATGGCAAAACTTCACAAACATAATCCAGTAATCATATCCAGTAATTGCGATGAAACAAAAGATCGATACTTTACCGTCTTGACAATGTCAGGCTCTGGCTATACTGCGATGAATGATTTTCACCCGTCACCTGCGTAGTCTTACTGAGAGAGATCTTTCAACGTGTGTCCTCCTGTGAGATTTAGACAAAGACTAACTATCGTCACGCTGGGGTCTGCTATCGTGCGAGACTACGAGATTCGTAGCGCCCCTGGCGGGGGTTGCGGGTGATTGGTCAGCTGGATGATGTTACGGCATATCTAGTGAAGCTGTTGCCTACACATGTGTAGAACAACCCATCTTCTATCGTCTGCTAGTCAGCGACTTAAACTTACACAGGCCAAAGCAGAATGAACGTTGGAGGCAAGAAGCCTTAGTACTGGCTTTAACTAGCCTCTTGCGACACATGACTCAGTGACCTTGACCTTTGAGACAGAGCAAATGTGATAGTACGGGAGATCGGCCACTAACCTAGGTAATGCTCCTATCAAATTTTTGTCAAAATCGGTTCAATGGATTTTGAGATAATCCAACGGACCGACAGACATTTGGCTTGTTTTGATCCCTCCGACTCTTTCAAAGTCTTTGGAGGTAAGTGTGGAAACACAAACAGAAATGTGTACAAGGAGAAGAGAACCACTGGTGTCAGACCCCAACCTTTAATCAGGTTTGGCACATCGTAACTGAAGTCATTACAAAGTCATTGCCGAGTCCATTGTTTAGGATAAGTGCGCATTAAAAAATGTCACAGTTTTTGTGGTCCCATAACTCCTCACGCCAACGTAATGAGCCAAGTAAAGAAAACAAAACAAAACAAAGCCAAACAGAAACAGTTGTCTTTCACAGTGGGAGTAACGTGCACAATAAACAAATGACAAATGTAATTATTTTACTGCCAGTGACAGAGGCATCCACAAAGCATACACACGCGCGCGCTCACGCACACACACGCAAAGAGAGAGAGAGAGAGAGAGAGAGAGAGAGAGAGAGAGAGAGAGAGAGAGAGAGAGAGAGAGAGAGAGAGAGAGAGAGAGAGAGAAATGTCAATAAAAGAATCGAACAATGAACCTTACCAGCTTACCTGTAGGAAAACACACGTCAGCGATGTGGTTGTCACTGAGGTCCAACTGTTCCAAGCTGTGTGGAAACCAGGTCCAGTTGACGCCAGTCCAGCCATTCCGCCTCAGCTGCACCTCGCGCAGACCAACGAATCGCTTCAGTAGCTCTGCATTGGTGACGTCATCACTTACGTAGTTCTCGTTGACGTAAAGACGCATGACGTCATCCGGCAGTGACGATGGGACTGACGTCAGATTCAGTCGGTTGCAGTCGGCTGTTAAATGACCTGGGTCGTCATACTGCAGGTGGCAGTGTGGATGTTCAGCGTCAACAAGGTTGGCGTACAAGGCCACAACGCAGCACAGAGATAAAACTAGTGAAGTTAACATATT